>PNEQ01069063.1:0-27597 GCA_003012365.1 Medauroidea extradentata | reverse complement strand
ATTTTCGCGAGAAGTTCATGTCTCTATCTATAGTTAAAGATGACCATTTATCGCGGCAAAACTTGACTGCTTGGTTTCAACACACGTTCAGTTTACCGGATGATTACTAGCTTTCATTTGTACGTGGAGTTGTTACCTTATTTGACTGGGACAATAAGAATCCCGCAGCTCTAATGTGTGATGCAAATTATTGTTTTGCAGACAGCTACAACGTGTCAGACGTACATCAACCAATCACATGTGTTGCAAAATACTACAGAATTTTCAAGGGTATGTTGGCACAAAGCATTTTTGCGATATACCATAAAAAAAGACAGGAAAATTTCGCGAATTCAATTACCTGCATGTTATAATTAACCATCCTATGCATACTCAAGCACCGACCATTTGCTACTCAGTGGAGCAACAGGCAGCGAACGAATAGACTTGGCTTGAGTATTCATAGGACAATGAATTCTAGCATGCGGGTCATTGAATTTTCGAAATTTTTCTGCCCCTAACCATCATTTCAGTCAACAGTTCACTGACGTGCAAAATTCTCGTTATTTTCTGACAGCACAGTATACTGCAATCTGTCATTGTTTGCTCGTTGTCTCTCGTTGGCCGACAATGTCATCGCCTGCCGCAGATATCGCTTCTAGACAATAGTTAAAAGCCCAACTGTACAGTAGCCAATAATCTGTAAAGGGTTACTCATGTAACTGTCATCACGTAAAGGCTCGTACCTAATGAGTTCTTGAACTTGTGTACAAACGTGGAACTGAAGTCTAGCTTACCTTCAAATAGTAATGCGAATTTTATGTGCTTCTACCTACAGTTTTAAGGGTGTTGGGCCCATAGAATATATTTTTTTATATATATTTGTGGCAAACACTGTTCAACTTAAACATATCAGATAACAACTCATTTCCCCAAATAAAACAAATTTTTTGCCCCATAGTTTTTGCATATTCACTCATCAAAGTTTCAAAATGGCTTCTGCAGTGTAGCCAAAATAAAAAAGTAATTAACAAATGAATTCAAAATTACAGGAACTGAAAGTCGGTGCATCAATGCATTTTATGACGTTCGACAAAAGTTAGTTTTGAAAATTTCAGTAGTAGCTAAAAGTCAGAGTTTCATCAATTTTCATAAATTTTTTAAAAATGCAATAATGTATCCCTTTGTATTTACAAAAGTGTCTTGAAGTAGCCCATATAATTTAGTATCAACATGAATTATCTTGTTTTTGCAAGTTAATTACTTTTTTATTTTATCTACGGGACCTATTTTTTTTTTTAATTTGGGGAAATGGCATTTTATCTGATGTGTAAAAGTTGAACTGTGTTTGGCATAAATATATAAAATAATACATTTTACGGGTCCAATGTCCTAAACAAAAGAAGTTATTAGAATTTTTTTTAAAAGTATAGCAATATCGTGTATACTTATTTTAACGAGCTGCATTTCATCCGACACTCTTCAAGTGTTCGTGAGTCAGTGGCGTGAGAAACTTAATAAAACATCGTTTCAACTCCTTGCCGTAATGCGAAAATTGTGGCGGGACTGCTCTTTACTTAATACAAATAGTTCTTACATGAAGGCGGTTAATAAGTCGCAACTGCATGAAAGGGCGGTAACCATGATATGATCACTAATGGCTCCCTTCTTTTTTTCCTGACCAAACGAAAAGAATAACAGGAGAAGGCAGGTGGAGAACTGGTTTGGCGGAGTAGATGAAAGTGGACTGACGAGAGTAAGAGAAGTCAAGTAACATCAAAGAAGGCACAGGGCAACAGAAGACACATTTCCATTTCAAAACGCTGCTTCTTGACTGTAGGGTGGCCGCCCGCCCAGGAGCTTCGGACGTTACTAGTTTATTCGATAACTGCCCATGGCACGTGAGTGACGTCGGCTCACAAATAACATTTAACGAGAACTGCACGTGTGTATACTCATTTCAAGTTCACAAATACACATTTAAGGAAGCGGTCTACAACAATTTTCATCGCCATTTTTTATTTTTTATTTGCACTAGGTATTTTTTTTTTCTTATTTTAGACACAAAATGTGACTAAATTAGGCTCTTATAGCATTTATTTATCTCTCATAGTTTTCGCGTAATGGCTTGTTAAAGTCATATTTTGCATGTTTCCGTAACGACTACACTAAAACCAACTGCTATACCAAACTCAAAAAAAATAAAAAATCACAGCGGATATAGACACTGCAGGCTACAATGTCATGATCATAAAAATAGAGAATAAAAATTATTAGTTTTTTTTTTAAATAATGAAACTGGAAAAAATTTAAAACATTCAATATTTTTTTAAAAATATAAATACGTTTTAATTTCTATTTTTATGAGCATGACATTGTAGCCTGCAGTGTCTTTATCCACTGTAATTTTTTGAGTTTGGTATAGCAGTTGGTTTTAGTGTAGTCGTTAAAATAGACACATGCAAAATATGACTTTGACAAGCCATTACGTGAAAACTATTAGAGATAAAAAAATTTCATAACAGCCAAATTTAGTCACATTTTGTGTCTAAAATTATTAAAAAATATCTGGGTTTTCAACGTCTTTTATTATTTTTATATTTGTACCAGATATTTTTTTTCTCATTTTAGACATAAATTGTGATTAAATCTTCCTCTTAGGAAATTTTTGTACATCTCATAGTTTCTGCGTAATGTGTCGTAAACTTCAATACTTGCACTTTACGGTTTTATGTACGCCACTAAAACCAACTGACATACAAAACCGAAAAAATCTACAGTGTAGAACAATGTTGTAAGCTATGGTTTGACACATATAAAAACAAAAAATTAAATATCTTTTTATTTTAAAATTTTTTTGAAATTTTTAAATTTTCATTTCAAAATTCTGCATTTTTTATTAAATACAGAAGTATTTTATTTTTTGTTTTTGTATATGTCAAACCATAGCCTACAACATTGTTATACACTGTAAATTTTGTCGGTTTGGTATGTCAGTTGGTTTTACTGGCGTACTTAAAATCGTAAAGTGCAAATTATGACGTTTACGACTCATTACGCAAAAACTATAATAGATACAAACGTTTCCTAAGAGGAAGAATTAATCACAATTTATGTCTAAAATAAGAACAAATATCTGGTACAAATATAAAAATAAAAAAGAAGAAGTTGAAAACTGAGGTGATCGCGCCCTTAAGGGATCTCCCAAGATAGGGTGCGCTTGTGTGTGTGAGTAAGGAGCGGTAAGGTTGCAGTTGACCGACGTATGTAGTGTATTATCGCCTCTCCGTGCAAGCTACTCAGCTGGCGTGCAGTGCTTTACTGTTATCCTTTTTACTATGTGACTTTAAGCTGTGACCAGAGAATTTTGTTTGCGGGTAACATACCTCAAGGTCTGACGTTTGTTTCTATAGTTGTGTTTTCATAATCCGGTTGTTATTTTTCCATACACGGTAGACTGGAAAACCCATTTTTGGCAATTGTGAGGGACCCGAAAATTATGTTTCTAATAAACGTGCCGAATTTTAAAAACTATAGCAACATAGTTTAAAGTGTGTTATCTTTTCGTAGCTATACAAATTCAATGCTCGTTAAATAGTTTTGTCAAAAAAAGAATAGCCGTGACTCGCTGCAACGCATTTGAAGCGCAGGTAGGTAGGCCACTTAAATGATATTTTCTAGCTTCCGAAAACTGTAAAAATAGGAGATTTTTCGGTCTTTTTTAAGTATGAAAATCTTGGCATAGTCTCACTTAAAATGTATAGGCGTGTACAATACACATTTGTCTTTAAGGCCTCGCTCTTCAGTTTTGTAGTGATTTGGAATATATATTTTTTTAAACGCAAATTAATACATATAACAAAAATTCACTCTTACAATTTAAAGACTTATACATCATCGCTTGTGTCTAACGGGGCTTGAGTATGCATAGGACAATGAATTCAAGCATGCGAGTCATTGAATTTGTGAAATTTTCCTGCTCCAACCAAATATGTAAGCTAAACTGCAAATGTCTGATATCCTGTAATGCGGACGCAAGAAATTATAAAGGACCATATCCATTAAAGTCATGAGTGTATTCGGATGAGTATAGGCCCGTGAATTCTAGCCTGTCCACAAATAAAAATGCGTAATTTATATGTACGTCTCTATCAATTGGTGAGGAACCAATTCTCCAGTTACACGACTTTATTAATAGGAAAATACTCTTATTGGATGGTTTCTTCAGGTATGTAAATGCAACATGCTCAAGGTGCATACTGTAGTCGAAGCTAATACAGCTTGGGGCCGCGGTGGCCGAATGGTCACATCATTCACCTCCCCCAAGACTGTCCGGGCTCAATTCCAGGCCGATCCCCGGATTTTCGCATGTGGGAATCGTGCCGGACGATGCCGTTAGTCGGCGAGTTCTCTCTGCGATCTCTCGTTTCCTGCGCTGCTCCTTACTCGCCTCATGTCACTACTCACCAGCGCTGACCAAAAATTTCTCACTCTCAGTCACTAATACAGCTTCTCTTGAAACGCGACGACGCTTTGCCACTGCGACTGAGTCCAAGTCATGCAAGTGAGTAGCAGTATCACTGTAAAAAACTTCCTCAAATGTTTAGGAAGTTATTATCCCAGACGCAGTATGGGACAGTTACCATACTCCCGCCTTGTAAATATGCAAACGTTTACAAATGTTACAATACAAGTCTGGTAACTTTAGTATGCATTTGACTGTTTTATAATTAGGTTTAGGAGTGTTGCCATGGATGTCTGGGAAACTATTGTACCATACCTACTTTCTTAGCGATCCTATACGCACGTCTGGTAAATTTACAAACTATTTTTTAGAGTGTACTGGCTGTTCATGGACATCAAACATCATACTAGAGAACCGTTGATGTGGTGCTCGTGTCTGCTGTTTGACCTGTTCCACTGTTGCCATATCTAGATACCATACAAGTTCACTTCCACGTAGGATAGCCTTCAAACCTGTCTGCGTGCTTGAGCAGACAGCATATCTTCATTGGCTGCTCTGTCACACTAGCACCTCATTAGTAGAAACATGCAAAATTCGCGTTATCATTTGGTAGCAGACTAAACTTCACTTTCCTATACATAACAGAACATAATCTGCGATTCAACTGCCCACGAACTTTTATGTGTTGTCATTTACGTGTGTTACGTCCTTACAAAGATTGACCTCTCTACCGTGTAAGCATTCTCCGAGGCAAGTCACGACAATATCGACCAGCGGGAGACGTCGAACGAGCCTATAGTCACTTGGAGTCTAGTCAGCTGTCAGAAAATAACGCGAATTTGGCGTGTCTCTACGAGTCATTACAGCAGTGAGTTTGTCGTGATAAGATATCAGCACTTTTTTGTTACAATGCCTTACGTGATATCGGCAACTCTGATTCATGTTTACTGGTAGTGTGTCTTTGTCCAGACATGCCTCTCGTCTGACTGCACCAATCAGAATAAGATTATTCTGACACTACATGTCTATGATCTGCCAGTAGAAGCCCAAGAGTGAAGCCCTATACACAATTGAAAACTTTAGCATTTGACTTTACGACAGCTTTCAATACATGGATTCTTATGTCGTACACAATGGCGTCGCCTAAGCTAAAGTCAAGCAGCTTTGACCTTACGTTTCCGAAAAAATTGAAACCTAAAGTCAAAGTCAAGATGGCCGTTCGCAAATAACCAGCTGATTATGTATGCTAGAACGAAACATGTTTATTTCTGAGTACAGTTTTGTTGCCCAGTATTGGGATTTCGTGAAAAAAAAAATACAGGTTTTTCTTAAACGTACTCGAAAAAACGTGGTAAGTAGCGTTGGCGAAATATTCGTAAATTAACTTTAAGTTGCGTCAATAGATGGCGTTCCTTTTGTTCTTAAAAAATAATATAATAAGTGAAAAAATATGGTTTATTATTTAAATAGTTACGTGATATGCTTTTAACGTAAATTATAATGATTACCACGATATTTCCGTTTCAAAAACCGATTTCAAATCGATTCTCAACTGTCGTTTATTTAACTTTACATTTGTGTTGTGTATTGACAAAACATGTAAAGTAACGGAAACGTAAAGACAAATGTTAAAGTATTCAATGGTGTACAGGGCTTGATTGAGATATTTTCGGTCAGCGCTTTACATCGAGGTCTTCAGCGCTAGTAAGGGATAACATGAGATGACTATGGAACAGCGTCGGAATGAAAGGGCTGGGGAAACGGGAGATCCCCGAGAAAACCCGCAGACCAGCGGCATCGTCCGGCACGATTCCCACGTGCGAAAATCCGGGGACTGACCCCACCGGGAATCGAACCCGGATCGCCTTGATATTAGAACCCAAAGACAAGTGATATCTAAGACAACCCATCACTAGAGAAGGTGAAATTTTGCGAATTCAGTGACTTGCATGTTAGAATCAAATACTGGATTTATTTACTTGGACATACTCCATTGCGAAATAAAATTACTGTTAAAAGGAAAACTAAAAATAATATAAGAAAACATAAAAAAGCAGAGTATGCTTTAGTCATCAGGATACATACACAACAAGAAATTCCAAAACTGGAATCTGGTCAGATAAAAACAATGAACAAACAGAAAATAAAAGAAATAACAAGAATATAAAAATAGCTAAGCTGACAAGCGACACAACGATGAGACGAGACAAAAACACAAACAGAAATACAACAAAACAACGATGAGACTAAACAAAACACAAATATGTCGGACACAAACAGAAAAAACAACAAACGACACAAATGATGAGACGAAACAAAACACAGTAGTTTTCCAAACAGTCAGTGTAAACGACGTTTCGGGAACTGGAATCTGTTCCCGTCATCAGGTAGACACACAGGGTTCAGGAACACGAGTGCGATCTTTCAAAGATCAGAATCAAATATGCTATTCATACTCAAGCCCTGTCTATTCGTTCTTTGCCTGCTGTTCCACTGAGTAGCAGCTAATAGACAAATGGTCGGGACTTGAGTATGTATAGGATATTTGATTCTTACATGCAGGTCATTGAATTCGCGAAATTTCACCATTTCTACCCATCACTGACCATGAGCAGAGCTGCAGGTGTATACATAAGGCATTGAAACCAAATAGTGCAAAAAATATTTTTGCCATAAAATCGTGACTCTTCTCATATATAATCCTGCTTTTACCTACTGCTTTTATCTTTTGTTATTGGTAGAGCTAGCAATAATTCTCGAATTCAATGACCTGCGTGCTAGAATCCAATGTCTTATGCATGCTCAAGACCCGTCTATTCGTTCATTGTCTGCTGTCTGAATGAGTAGCAGGTAATGGACAAATGGTAGGGCTTCAATATACACAGGATAATGGATTCTAGCATGTTGGTCGTTGAACTCGCGAAATATTCCTAGCCCTAGTTATTGGTTCATCGCCCTCAAAGAGCTGACACAAAAGTCAAGAGTCACTTGTAGAAATTACGTTACTATAGTTGTTTGATCTTCAGCTTGCGTCTAAAAGAAAACTCGATTATTTCAGGTCCTTAACAGTATTCCGTCTCTTTTCAGTAACGAGCATATAATTCTGTATCTGACTACATTTCCTACTGTATCTACACGAAAGAAATTTTTTTTTTTTTTTTTGGCAGCTACAAACTATTTTGTGAGTATTTACCTGCGAAATTTAATTTGTGGTCACCACAAAAATATTTTGTTGTAACCAAATAAATACTGTGGCCACCACAAAATTATTTTGTTATTAATACAAAATAATTTTGCAGGGAAGACGCCCTACAAAATTTTTCTTTCAGTGTATTCTCTGAATGAAAATAAACCGTGAACTATATCATTCGTGTGATCTTCAAATTAATTTTTCCAACTCCTGATTGTTTTTTACGAATTGACTATTCGATTTAAGCAATTAAATCATTCCATCTTACGTACCACTCTTAAAAAAAGGCGTGCGCGCTGCGACAAGACGACTAGGAAAATGTATCGAAGGGTTTGACTGGCAGATATTTTAAAAGCGCCCGCCTTCACAGCTCGGTTCTTGTACGAAAAACAACACGCCCCCCCTCCCCCCGCAAGTGCCCGTTATCCTCATAATGCCTTCACCGCATTACGCATTACGTGGCGAAGCCAGCATGACTAACGACCCTGGTCGCAAACGTTGCCTTCAGCAGATGTACGTTCGATAAAAGAAGGAAAAAACTTTTTTTCTCGCAATTAACCCAAGACGACAGGCTCGTAATTCTGTATCGCGACAAGTGTACTTACAACGAGCGGCATCTCTTCACCAGCAGGTTCATTGTCTGAGCTGACGGGCGCGCTCAGATTTTCGCCGTCCCGAGATACTTTAATTCATTACCGGCCGCTTAGTCTACGACCGACAACAAAGGCGCTTATCTGGCATAGCTCCGACACTTGTCAGTCGGTTAACGAGTGCGTCGTTGGCTTGTTAGCGTTTACACGTCACGCCTCGCCCGGCACGTTTCACTAATCATTTAATTTCTTAACAATTTATTCATATATTTTGCTAATTATTTCCTTTCGTGGTTATCTAAGACGCGATGCTTCCCAAGGCCCGAAAAGAAGACTCCGCACACGTGTAAGTTCATTATATAATTAGTGCCAGAGGATGAATTCAACCATCGGTCACCCTTTATTTTTGGAGCAAGCAACTATTTTGATCCAAGCATTGCATCTGTTTTGCAATTTTCTGCTTCGTTTCTATTGTTTCTCAGCCAAAAAGTTTAATACTTTGAGTATTTTACACAGAAAATAGACGCGTTCTCTGTTTCGTATTACTTCAGTAAAATTTGACAGTTTCTTGTGTCAGTAACTCAGCAGTGGCGGCTCATGGGTTGTTGCCAGGTAGGGCTGCAGTTGCCAAGAGCTGTACAAGGTTGTGCGCTGGTTGACTCTACAGCCACTGACACGCTGATGTGTAGGTACCTCTTACTACTGAGTGGTCACAACACATCTAGTAGCCGGCTAATATTTCATGCTCATTGGTTTACGGCGCGTTCATCAAGAGTGTACAGTTCTGACTATCTGCAGCCCCACCTGCAGAGGCGTATCTAGGGTATGGCAAGTAAGGCTGAAGCCATGGGCGCCATCTCAGAAGGGACGCCTCCGTTTGCACTAATGATTTTTTTTTTTCTATTTTTAATTTTTATCAAATACAAAACATTTTATTCACAGATTCCTTAAAGATATACGCTAATGTAACCCATTGCATTTATGTTTGTTGGATTACTGATACTGCAAGGGACTGAACATTTCAGCGCAGCCTAAAGGAGCGAGCACACTGGATCCGTTCAGTTCAGTTCAGTTCAGTTCAGTTCCGTGAAGTTTCCATCAGTCCGTTTCAGTCATGCAGGCGCACACTGCATCCGTCTGCTTCAGTTGGGAATGTCTGTTAGTTGATCGTTCTACAAGGAAAGCAATGGCAAGTTCGTCTGAGGAAGAAGAAATTTTTGTTATTCCGTTCGCTTGTCATGAACAAGAAAAACACGAACGACGTTTTTGGATCCACGAAATAAACTTGAAAAGAGAAGAACATGGAGAATTCCATCTTTTTTTTTTTTCTGATCTACTCCGAGATAAAGAAAGGTTCTTCAAATATTTTCGGATGTCGTCTCGAAAGTTTTTAAACTTGTTAAGTATGCTGCATTTGCGAAAGATGGACACAAATTTTCGGAAATCAGTTTCACCAGCTGAACACCTTGCAGTAACAATTAAGAAAGTTTTTATAATTTAATATTTTAATCATAGCATTGTTGGCAAGTAATTAAGCAGCATATTGGAAAACTATTTCAAAACAATTCAGTAATAATATAATAAAATACCTAGTTAGTCATGTAGACGTTTAAAAAAAACACGCATAGAGACAATGAACTAAAATTGTTTTTCTGAATGTAAAAAAAAAACACACACACACACACACCTACAGTCACATATATATATATATATATATATATATAACTTCACTTATTTCCCTTTACAGTATACGCAATGTATATTCGGGACGAACTTCAGGTTGGGTAGGCTGACTTGTAGTAGCAATCATCATCAGTGGGGCATCGTTCTGCTGTTACGGGACATTGTTCAAGGTAACAAAATCGCGAACATCGGGAACAGAAGCATTTCTTTCTTCGTCTTCACAATTTTTCATATCATACTCGGTGACGAGCTGCGAAATCTTGGACTTCACTTCAATTTGCAATCTTGGTTTTAATGATCGAATAGTTTCTTCCATTGCACCAAAAAATTTGCTTAAATGGTCATTTGTTCTTCCCTCAACTTTCTGCTTCTTTGAGAGCAAATGGTTTTCAAGTACTGGAGCCATAGTTGGCAGTTGTCTGTTTGCATGTGACGTAGCGTTCGCCGACGTTTGAGTGTGAATACTACTAGAGGCGGTTTCAGAAAAGCGAGTACTACTGGAAGCCGCACAGTTAATTGAAGAGTTGTCGTCATTAAGGGGGAAATCGTCATCTACTACATCTGTTTATAGGTTAGATCGCTGAGTTCTTTCCGCCAGAAATGGAATGAGAAAGCTTAGGTTTTCTTGATGTTTCCATTGTTTCGCATTTGTTGCGGCTTGTCCACTTGTTGTTTTATTCTTCTTTAATTTTTTTTCAAGAGTTGTCTCGCAAAGAGTTAAATTTATTTTTTTTTTCCATTCCAAGGCTGCAATGAGAGATGTAAACATGGATTGGTAATAATACAAAAATATATACAAAACACAGAAAGTAAGAACAGAAATTTCAGTTACTTACATTTAATAAAAACATCAAGAAAACCATATTAATAATGTACATGTCATATCATACGGTAATTTAAAATACATGAGTGGACACACTGCCTCACGTCACAATGATGTATTTTTTTCCTTCTGAATTAAATACTTCTGAACCACTATCGCAATAGTGTTGTAGTAAGATGTACTCGTTTATTTAATAAGAAGTAAGTGTTTAAAATTCAATCATGAAATGTTAACTTAAAAGACACTAACCAAGTTCCAAAAAATAAAAAAGTGTACTTTTGTTCGTAGTTTTTCGTAATTTTATGGGTAACCAACAATATGAAATAAGTCATATATGTTTCAATTTTTTGTGACAGTGTCCAGACTTGTATTTGTTTTTTATTATATTCTAGATTATTGTTTACATATGTGATAATACATATAAGAGCTGCAATACTATATATTTCCTGTTCCCACAGATGTAGTTTGAATTATAAACAGTAACTTACACTTATTTAATGATTTTGTAAATGAATACATTATAATTTTTTTCCGTCCGTCACTATACACTCAAAATTCTGTTGTAATACTTTATTTATTTATTTACATTTTATAAGCTACACCACAGTTTGAGGTGATTGAATGCTATGTATATGACCATTATTACTATTTTTACATATTCTATTACAGTTACGCAATTTAACAATATGTTCATTACGTTTACTTAGAAAGGCCGTTTAAGAAAGGACGTCTAAAAACTTAATTTCTACCTTTTACTGTCGCTATTGGTGGTAAATAAAAGCTTTTGAAGTAAACCTTTGACGAATATCACTGTGCCACGGTAATGTTTACAATCTAGTTATCTTTTTCAGATTCCTTGGCTATGGTGATTCCTTTTCTTCAATTTCGTTTAGCTACAGATTGGGAGAATCAACTGTTCGTCAAATCGTATATGATACCTGCGATGTAATTTGGGAGACACTCGATAAACAATTTATGCCAACACACTGTAGGGAACACTGGCAGGAGGTGGAGGAGAAGTTTGCAACTCTGTGGCATTATCCGAACTGTGTGGGTGCCATGGATGGCAAACATTTAATTTTTGAGAAGCCATCAAATACGGGATCCTTGCACTTCAATTACAAGAAAGAGTTCAGCGTTGCTTTGCTGGCAGTTGTGGATGCCGAATACAGATTCATCACAGTGGATGTAGGAGCTTACGGGAAAAACAGCGACGGAGGCATATTCCGAGCATCCAAAGTTGGGCAGGGCTTAATAAATGCTACACCTGACCTCCCCCCCTCCTCCCGAAAAATAATTACCCAGTGTCATTATTGCTGATGCAGCATTTCCATCACTCGAAAATATAATGAGACCTTATCCAGGTGCACAGTTGACGAACGACGAAAGCAAAAAAATTTACAACTTCAAACATAGCAGAGCAAGGCGCGTTAGTGAAAACGCTTTCGGAATGTTAACGAAAAAGTTTCGTACATTCATGAAAAAATATGCACTGGCGGTAACAGCAAGAGTACAATTGAATTCACAGATTCCCGCGAATACTCACGGCGACTCTGCGGCCCGTCCACACTTCGTGGCGGTCGCGACGAGAGTACCACTAACTTTCTACTCCGCGCCTTTCCTAGAAACGTCCCCCTTTTATTTCCAACCAATCGCATATCTCTGTGGGTGGCTGGTAATATAAAACCCTAACTTTGCTCTACATATATTTCATATTCATTTTTTAATTTACACAGATTAACATTAACATACATTTGAACATTTTTTTACAAAATTTAAACCCTCCATGATGACTATTAACAAAATTAAAACTACACTGCACAGCATGGGGGTAGGCGTAGCCACGTCTCTGAGCTCTCTCTCCCACGCGGCGGCTCAAGGTTGCTGGCTAGCTTTCATCTCTTGGTTTCCAACTTTACCTTCTCTCCTGTGTTAGGGTTAACTGGCCGCAACACAATTTAACACTCTTTTACCAACCCTACGCCTGTCGCCAGTATGCAAAACCATATTTAATAGAAATGATATTAAACAAATTATTGTGAGTAACATTAAACAAACAATCTTGATTACAACACAATTCCAACTGACTCTCTACGACTATTCTAACCTAAATTAACGTATTTACATTATACGCGTTATTTCATCACTATTAAGGGCTGAAAGGTCTGTTACCAACTGTAAATGTGCACGCAAAACATTGATACAAATTGGGGCAGACATTTTTTCTCGAAATTCAAGGACCCTTATTAGTAAGTAGGGATAGTGATTTATCACGGTGAAAGTAGACTATAGGCTAGACTCCAACGTAATGTATTTATTTCTGACGGTGTTATTCCATTACCTAGTCACTATTTGACTGGGCCAATGCTAATTCCGGTGCGCTATGACTGAACACGTGCAATTTGTCTGTAAACAGCAAAACCGAGCCACATAACCATCGTACGGCCAAACAAGACACAGGATGCTGCATGGAGAATTACGGTGACAGAAAATATTCTCGCTATTTTAAACCTTCACTGTATATAAGTTATATAATTCCCGTAAAGGAATAGAGCCGTGACCAGCAATACGACAAAATACTGTACATAACTGTATCGCGTTACGGAATTACGTTATGTAGTTATTTGTTCTGATTTTCGGTTTTTATCTTTTCTTGTTTTCAATGTAGTATCGTGCCCGATGTTGCTATTCCGGTATTCGTGTTTTCACACTTCATCGGGACAGTGGGAATTCTGGTACACAATAAAAACGCTGTCGCTGTTAGTACAAGATATTTGTTTAGATGCAAAGTTTCTTTGCCGCAAATAAAATTTTTGTTCATACGTTACAGAAATGGTAACAAAAATTGTGTTACTTTTAAGAAATGTGTTTAAAATCTTTATGTTGAAGGTATATGTGGTACTTTTAACACAACCTTTCTGTCAAAAAAAATTATCTTGGCTACAAAAACTTATATTATTTTCCAGACAAAATGTGACGCAAAATATAAGTTTTCGTCAATTGCTTTGTTGTAGGGCAAAATGTCTTTACTTCAAGCTAAATACCTTCGTGGCTAACATTCTTTCCAGTGGATCATATTCAAACATTACTTTGCTGTCGCAACGAAAGTGTATTTACAGCGACGACGATACAGATAATTTGTTATTCGTCTGTAATCATTTGACTACCTCAATATTTTTTTTGTTGACGTAAAACGCAATATGTTAAAACGTTCGCTGTGGAAGCTACTTTGCCACTAATTATTTTCGCAATTTTCCACTCTCTGTAAACATGAGTAGAGACAAAGCCACCTATATTGTAAATGTGAAAGCTGTGGGCTAAGGTGTGTCAATCCTGCAAAGAATAGCTGATTCATGATCTGCAACGGCTGTTACGTTCACTGATTATGTCGTATTTCGGAGTCAGGCAAATTAGGGAAATACGGTGATACAGCTCTCTAAGCCAACAACCGATAAACAAGCACCTGCTCCAGAATGCATAATGTAGTGAAATCTGTTCTACTGCGAAAATTTTCAGGCCCATACGTGTAATCAGAGACCTGAAATTTAGCTCAACTGTAAACAACGTGCATTTAGTTGCTTCTTTATGACAGGTTCCGCACCCTCCAGGAGGTGTTAAATATGTCTAGAGCCAATTGCGAAATGGACACGAACTTGCAGCTGTTTGAATCATAGATTTTAAACAAAAGTAAACGCAAAATTTTAGGTCTCGCTCTCTCTTTCTCTCTCTCTCTCTCTCTCTCTGTCGCTCTCTCCCACATAATAAGCACGCCATGCGAATCTTGGGCTAAATTGAAGACGAACATGCAAATGGCAAAATGTTCGTACGGTGTCATTTTACGTGCATAATGTGGCGACACTGCACGGAGAAAGTCCCTTCTTCCGCTACACCCCCGCAGCTATTATTTTACGTATGTTATGTCGAGTAAACGTAGAATCATCTTTGTACTGCTCGGGATTTTAATCTGTATCCAAAATATTCAGGTCAGAACAGCAGTACTAAGATAAGTGAGACTGTGGAGAGCAAAAGGGGAATAACTACAGCACTATGTTGATACATTGTGCATGTAAAATGTCATCGTACAGCATTTTACCACTAACATTTTCGTCTCTCAAATTTAGCTGAGGATTCGCGTGGTATGCTTAAATATACATACATATGTATATGTGTGTGTTGTGTTCATGTATAAATAATCGATTTACAGTATGGGCCGCGGTGGCTGAATGGTCAGCCTCCCACCAAGGCGATCCGGCGGGTCGGTCCCCGGAATTTCGCATGTGCAAATCGTGCCGTCGATGTCGCTGTTCGGCGGGTTTTCTCGGGGATCTCACGTTCCCCCCGCTCTTTCGTTCCGACGCTGTTCCATACTCACATGTCACACCTCACCAGCGCTGAGGACCTCGATAAGAGCTGACCAAAATCTCTCACTCACTCACTCAATTTACAGTACGCTATTGCCACGGCATTTCGCTTCTGCACGCTTACCTGTTCTAACTCCGCGAACGACGAAGCCGAAGAAACACTCGCTAACTCACTAAGGTCGTATAGTACTTCGCACCGCACCTGGCCGACCCAGCGTCGTAAATCACATTACTTCTAGAGGTTTTAGTGATTATCAGCAGCGGGGTGTCACACTCGTAAAAAATGTTCTGGCCACTTAACGTTCGCCTCATCTCATTCTCATCCCTCGTTGTAAACCCCTCCTCTTTTGCAGCGGATGTGTCCATATACAGACGTACTGTTAATTAATTCCCGCGGAAATAATAGCGGTCCCTCGCCACAAGTCATCTTACGTCACGTTACAAGACAACGGTTCGATTCCCCGCAGAGGTGAAGGGTTGAGGAGCGTTTCTGAGAGCCCTTTTTATGCGCTGTGTGTCTTTACGTCATAAATAAATCAACAATATACTCTGGACATCGTAATTAGGAATGGTCGTGCGTCAGACTGTTAATAACTACACATTTTAGAGACTTACATACATTACTACCCAGGTCATTAGAATATTAATCAGTCGCATTTCACGCATACACGGAATACTATCAAAATTAACTAAATTACACGTATTTTAAATATTATTCTCTAACTAGGACGTAAATGTACTGATCTAATTTTTCTGATAGGGTCTTTAATTTTTTATGAAGGAGTACTGAAGCGAAATTTTTGTTTGCCTGCATGCATGCAATAAAATTTTTTTGTACCTCTATAAAAAAGTCTTTGGAAACTAGTTTCCAAAAAAAATCTTATTTGTGGGAAATACTTGTAAATATACAAATATGTATGTATATTTACAAACATTTTTGGTTATTTACAAATGATCCTTTTATATTCACAAATTAATTTTTATTAATTTTATAATTATTTAAAGTGATACAGAACTTTTTGGCAACCAGTTCCCAAGATTTTTTTTTGTAAAAGTACAAAATATTTTGTAAATTGTGACAGGTCGTCGAAGGTTGTCTCCTTTCACACCAAACACTCTTCCCATAAAAATATATCCCATTGTCCTCACAGGTAGGCCTACTTGGAAAATTTTTGACGCTTTAATTATCTACCATGTTCTTGTTGTAGTGCCTATAGTAATAATAATAATAATAATAATAATAATTCATTAACACAGGTTGAACTGAGTTTTTTGTTCGTAGACATACAAGAACATGATTCAGCACCAACAGCATCACTTCAAAATTGCGTGTTTCTCGAAACCTACTTGTAAAAAATTAAAAACAGCAACCTTAGACAGCAGGTTTGGCCAACTTCTTAAGCAAACATTTATCTCGAGGAACCTATTTCTGAAGAACAATCACTAACTCCGAAATCTTGTAGGTCTACATTTAATTGCTTAACAAATTGCATCATTCTGGGTAAATGTTTGCTCACATAATTGGGTAGTATCATTATCTTGGATTGTTGTTTGATCCCCAGTTTAAAAAAAATTGTATTTTAACAAAACAAAAATCTTTGGAAACTAGTTCCCCAAAAAAATTTTTGGAAGTTTACAGAAATATTTTAAATATTATAGAAAATTCTTAGAAATATGCAACCAATTATGTATATTTATAAACATTTTTGTAAACTTACAATTAATTTTTGCATTTTAACAACTAAATTCTTGTACATTTTACAACATTTGTTTGACGTGGCATTAAAAAATATTTTGGCAACCAGTTTCCAAGAATGGTTTTTGTAAAAGTACAAAATATTATGTAAAATGTAACAGGCCGTCTAAGTTTATTTTGTTACACATCAAACACTGTGTATCCAACTAATCCCCGACAGGTATTTGGAAAGTTTAGAGCACTTTATCAGTTAGTGGACGGTAGATTTCTGTTTACGTTTGAGGCACGGAAACGGGGAAGGCGATAAGTCGAATATAACACGCCCGTCTTACACCTCATCGCCTCTAGGCGCGAAGGACTAAACTAGCGTACAGTGTTTTCGTAGAAACTGTTTTTCAATGGGACTTCAAGCAATGACCCTGTTATTTTATTTGTGGAAAGTATGTGGTAATGTCGAATGCAGGTTTCTACGGCTTAGTTTTACGATTCCGATCGATATTTTCTCAGCTACAGCAACATGAATAAAACATTTTTTGAGGAATTTGGGAATCATGTTTTTAAAAAGCGGATGGCACATTTCATCATAGGGAAACAGTTTGGAACGTGTCTTCTTTTCGTATATAAACGGATTGGAAACATATTTAATAGTTATACAAGAGAAAATAATTTCTGTACCACGCTCACGGTTTATGCGGCCAGTCCACTGACTCTTATTAATGAACTGCGATTTTCTTGTTGTAGAGCCTGAACTAATAAATGTTTTAACATTAGCTTACGAGCTTTTTCTTGTAAAAGTACAATCTTGTTTCCACTGTGTACCACGGACTCGTAAGTAGTTTAATTAAAAAAAAGTTGTATAGCATTTGAAGAATGCGCCTCGGGCTTATTTCGCCGCGCTCTCAGAAAACTGTACATCCCGCGAGCGATGCTTGATTTACGAAACGACCTGTTGCGCGGTGCGTATTTCCATACGTTCCCCGACACGGGGCCGCGCGATTATTAGTTCCGGTGGAAGCTGAAACCGACTATTACTTGGAAATGAGAGGTGCGCCCGCGTCGGCACGTGAACAATGGCTGCAGAGCGAGAGAGATTGCAGTTATCGCGCCATCGCTGTTGCAAGCAAACTATTCAGTTTATACTCCGATCCCGTCGAAATAATGAGTCCCGCGCTATCTTATTTGTTTAGCTCCCAGAGTGGAGAACAAAGAAGCTACCTCGTGTGATAGGCATCTCGTGCCGCCGCACTGAAAAACATTGTTACAGTGAGATGTACACGCAGAGAAATTTAAAAAAAGAAGGTAAAAACCGATCCATCATATCCAAATGAACGATTTCTGTTGAGAATTCACGTGTTTCGCATACTTTTTTTGTTTCCCATCTCGATCGCGGGATTTGTGTCATAACAAGTCGTACGCATAGTTTACACTTATAAAATATAACAGTACCAACATTAATTACAAAACGTTAGTTACAAAAATGTTATCAACAAATTCAAAGCTATGGTACGCTATTGTATAGCAATGTTGATAGCAAATATGTTATTTATTTTGCTGAAAACACCAATGCTACTAACAAAGTTGTAAGAACGATGAACAGAAGTTAATAATAATGTTCATGACAAAATTGCCTGCAACATTGTTGATAACATTGCTAGTAACACTTGTTACCAACATCCTTTTAACTAGACCGCCCAAGAATGGGTTGGGAAAGTAACGTTATCAACAGTGTTGGCGACAAAATTATTAACATGGTCCAAAAATTCATAACATTTGTTGTTAGCAAATGCTTTCAACAATATGTTAGTAACAAATGTTATTAATATTTTTATGAATATTAACAAAGTTAATAACAGAATGTTGGCAACAGTGTTGATAACATGATCTTGTCAACAATTTTCAAGCATTTTTACAACATATTTAATAACTTTGTTGTTATTAACAATGTTATCGTTAGTGTAAACTAGGCTTCACAAAGAAAAAAAATAATGATTACCATAAAATACTTGTAAAGTAACTACAAAACATTTCCCAGTCCAGGCACTACAGCAAGAATGTCGCAGATCATTAAGGCGATCCGGGTTCGATTCCCGGGAGTGTCGGTCCCCGGATTTTCACACGTGTTGCATGTTCCCCGCTTTTTTTATTTGAAATATTTTCATAGTAGAAATGGTATTATATTTTAGTTTGTTTAGTTCCTTTTGGATAAAGTTCATTTAATATTATTTCAGTGTACGGCTCGGCTTATTACAAACTGTTCTAAGTACACAACTGGCACAGGAGAGACAGGCAAAACACAAACTCTGACGTATAGAGGTTCTCACTGCCCACTATATGACCACGATGCACGGCGCAGTCCACACTTCGCCGTCAGTACGCGGCTTGTAAAAACGCACGGGGGCGGACAAGCTCTGCGCAGTTTGTTTTATCTATGTCCATCCTGCTGACTGAGGAGGAATGTCGTTGTGCAGTAAGCGTCTCACTTCGGAGAAGAGCCTTGTCCATCTTTTGTCTGACTTAACACGATACCACTGGATCCGGCTCGTCGTGCGATTCGCAACATCTCTTTTTAGGAACTAAAGGACTATCCAACGTCAGGGTTCTTTTGTTGCCTATTCACTTCAACTCTACGAACGTCAGTTTAAAATTGTAGGTTTCTCGAAATCAATCTGCAAAAATCCAAAAACAGCAATCCTATACGATAGTTTTTTGGCCAACTGTCTGAGCATAAATTTCTCTCAAGAAACTTATGCGTGAAGGTAAATCTCTAGCACCGAAATCTCTTACATTTAAATGTGGAGCAAGAAATCACCCTTAACAAATGGATCAATAGTAAATATTTGCTCTTAAAGGTGGCAAATATAATTATCGATTATTTTTGTTTTTCTAATTTTTTTCCGTAATGACATCCAAAACTGTATAGATTTCAGCTGCAGTTTTCAGGTTTTATTTATCTGTAACACACTCTTTAGGCGGCCGCCTGGTTAAGTATACGTGTGTGTGTTGTGTGTGTGTCTGTTAACAAACCCATGTTCATCAGGACTGTGACATTAAATTTTGCAACCTTCCGTACAGAGTATAGTAGGGCCTTTGAGGTAAAGCTAGCTATAATTTTTAAAACAAGCGTTATGTTGAAAAACCACGTATTTCTCGTCCTACGAAAACTCGCGTAGAAATGTTATTAAAGGGGCGTTGGACAGAATATTTAAATTACTTTAATAATGTTTATATTTTTGCGAGATACAGTTCTCTTTGAAAACATACATTGAGACTATTTTTCATGTGTAATGAAAATTTTTCAACTAATGCTTTAAAGGAAAATCTAATGACTTACCGAACTAAAATAATTTCCACGGACTAATTATGTTGTAGGCTATATAAAAACCAGAAATAATATATTTTTGCATTCAAAAAATTTCAAAATTTAAATTTAATTTTTTTAAATTCAAGTATTCGTTAATAATACAAACAATAATTTTTGTTTTTATATTAGAGACCTTGTAGCCTTCAACATCGTTATTCAGTTTGAAATATTTCAGTTCGTTACGTGAGTTGGTTTTCCTTCGACACGCAACTACAAAATAAACAATGAAACAAAAAAAATAAATTAAAAAAAAAAATAGCCACAATGTAGGTCTACAAAAGGAACCATATCTCGTACAGTTACAAAATATATTTAAACAGCAAAAAATTTCCGGTCAAGCGCCCTCTTAAAAATTACAGCAAGCTAAACAGGTTCATTTACTTTTGTCAAAAATAACGGAACGCTTACTATGCGAGTTGAAACATAAATTGACGTTGTGCAATAAATTGCAATTAGCACAGATTTGAGAGACAAAATTTTATATATATATTTATATATAATATTTAAATAAGTTTTTATGTCTTCTCATACAAATTTTTGGTAGTAAGGCTGACAATTATTTCCTTACAAAGTAATCAGAAACAGAAGTCCTACGACTATATTTTGTCACTATTTTTCAATATTGACTTTAATAGGCAATATCTGTTCATTCCAGTAGTCGTTCTTAGCATTAATTTATCTTGAATTTTATGCCAGATCTGTGGAAAAGTGTTCTATTTTTTTATTTGTAGGTACGTGGTAATATACTATTGAAAGGTTTATTTATTAAAGTAAAAATATTCACATTCACTATATTAAGGGCACTGCCTACCCGCGCGTGAGGGGCTCAAAAGCGACGGAGCTGTAAGGTTGATCTTGAAGCGCACATCAACTGCCGCGTCGCCTCAAAGAGCCAAGCTCTGAACTAGCGTGCAAGGTTCCCGCCGAACGGTTTTTACAATGGGACATTAAGCAGTGACCATATAATTTTATAGGTGTAAAGTCTGCAACTAAGTTCATTTTCACATACATCCGGCTAGTATATTTTGAAGTACGGAAGTCTAAAACGACAGTTTTTAGCCATGTTGGAGGGCATAGAAACAGTATTTTTAATGAGCGTGTTGTTTAACAATAAGGTTGCGACCTTGCCTGAAGTTTGTTTTATTTTCGTACGTTGGCACAATGGGCACATGTGTAATATTTTCGTAGAAAAAAAAACTTATTTACGAACACACTGCAACGCATTTGAAGCGTGGGGTAGGCGGTCGCCTTAACATAACGTTCCGTAAAAAAACTGTTTTTGGAACTTACTCATAAAAAGTCACTCACCCGTATGAATAATATAACACAAAAACAAGTTCTAGTAATGCCTGAATGGTGTACATCAGTATTTATAAGGGATAGTGTTAGTATATATTTCACTTGTGACTACATTCTTTCTCGCAGAAACAAATTTAAGGTATCACAGATTTCTCAACACGGAATGTCAAAGTTCGAATAAAATACGTCATAGGAATGTGTAAATAACGAAAACCAATTTACTTACTAAAATTGTATTGGTTTTACTTAAATGAAATTCAATATCTTAGAAATAATATATGTTTCTTCCTGTTGCTTAAGGAATTATGTTGAACTCTCCTTTATGTACAGTACATATACCATTTTCAGAAGAAATTTGTAAAAAATAACCGCCAAAATTATTACATGAACAATTTTTAAGGACAGATGGTAAAACTTATCGAATCGAATTTAAAAAAATACCTGGAGCTCCTTTAACAACGTATTTAAAAAAGACAGTTTAATTCCTTAATTTTGGGATTACGTATTTACATAATTGAAACAACTCTGTGTAAGGACAAAAAAAAATAATTTTAAATATTATTTATTTTGAGAATTTCAAGCTGTCAAGTAACCGATCTTTAAAACTCTTCCTTTCATGAAAACTAACAAAGATGGTATCCTCATAACGTTTATTTGTTTTATTTTGTTTAAGTGACGAAAATTGAGCTTATTTTCAGATGTGACTTCTTTACTGTGACTAGTCTGTACGTGCGTGCTCGTGACTTCTGGGACAACGCGGAGAGCAAGGTAACGGAAGAATATGGAAACTTTAACTGTTTGTATAGTTTCCAGGGAATGAGGCAGGCAACAAAAGGCGCCGGGTGCGTTCACCCCTTGTTTTGTAAATCAACTCGACGAGCCTGGGGTTAACTGTGACAATGGCGCGACGAGACCACGAGAAGACGTGACGTCGTGACGGTCGCATCTCCAGTGTGTCCTCGCAGCCCGCATGACGCGCGTGTGCGTGCGTGTGTGCGCGCGTGTGTGTGTGTGGTCCGTCGGCGCGTGGACGCGTCTTTCATTCCAGGCGACGAGGGCGGCATGCTTAATGCGCCCTGCTCCCGCCTCAAACATCAGACCCGCTTCTCTTTTAACGTCATTTTATTAAAACAACCTAACCCCAGTGTTGTCAAACTGAATATCTTAAGGACGTTTAAGTGGAAAAAATCATAATTTTTATATTTGAATAAAATAGTATTAGTTTTGTAGGAGTGCATCTTCTACTCACGAAAATTTTTTAGCTCTATATATATATATACTACAAAGTAAAAATTTGCACGTTTTTAGTTCTTATAAGCCGCAAAAACCAATAAACATAAATTTAAAAATTCTCAATGAAAATACATTTCACGGGCAACTGCTTGACATGTTTTAAAATTCCTCTACAAATAAAAAGTTTTGTATTTAAAAAAAATCGGTAAAAGAGACAAAAAATTCAATGCATGTAAAGGTTGACGCCATTTTGGAAAAAAACTCGTTGAGCTAATCCTAAGTAACGTCTACAAAACTAACACTATTATTCCATAGAAATATAAAATTATTAATTTACCGCACTTGAATACCCTTAAGGTGACCGCCTATCCAGACCGCCGAGCGATACGCAGAGCTTAGGCCTTTAGCAGATTGTTCTAAATCTGCTCACAACAGGTTAGTGATGCATGTTTATGAATAGCATTTAAATCACGGTATACTTTCTTATACCCATTTCAAGTTGACCACTACTCATTACAGCGTATATTCTAGCGGGCGAAAACGTTGAAAATGTGTGGTGTTTCGGCTATTTCTAACTATGTAAATCATGCCGCAGAATATTTTTAAATGTATAGGCATGTACAATACGCTTTTATCTTTAATAACACGTAGTAGAATAGTAGGGACACCATTGACAGACTCATACAGGCGAGTTGTCTGCGAGAAGACAGCATGCCAGTTTAGTGAGTTGCGCCTCGAGGCTAGGGAGAAATGCGATGCAGTTCAAGTCATCTAACGCGTAAAATATGTTCACCCGATGGCCACCTTAAGGGGTATGGAAAGGTACGATGTCAAGCGGGTGACTGGAACACTCAATTGTCAATAAAATCTGAACTACTCATCAAATTTCGATGAGATTTTTTGCCGAGTAGATATTTTATCAGCTGACGTTTATATATATATATATATATATATATATATATATATATATATATATATATATATATATATATATAACATTATGAGGCAGTATGCTTTACTTTCGAGTAAAAAATTAAAAACTGTTTTTAGAAAAATAAGGGCTTGAAACCACAAAATCTACAAAAATGGGACACTATAATTTTTATAATTTTTAATACGATAATGTCTGGACCTCTATAGTAACAGAATTTCAAATATATTCGCGTTTTAATTTGAAAGTAATTTTACTATCCGAAAATCTCTGCGCGATAGGTTTACGGATTATTTCCTTCCAGATAATTTGTTCTCTCCTGTTATTTTTTAATGGAAGCATAGCAAGCACCCCCAGTAGTCATCAAAGTGTATAGATTGTAACATACTAAAAAAACACACCCCTTTTTTTTACCACGAAACAAGCATAGATAGGCAAAGAGAAAATGACATAAAACTTGTAAATGAGGTTAATGATAGCTTGTAGAGAGTAAACCCCTTAAGATTGCGTGGTAGATAAATAAACGCTGAAAACATCAATTGATTTCTACGCTTTTTCCGAAGCCAAAATGGATAAAATACTCAATGACAATCCTAGATAATGGTATTTCCCCACTTTATGAGAAAATATATCCAGAATTACTCATTCGTTACACGTGATATTTTGCGCCGCGGTTAAATGCACGAGGTTCCGGCGTCAGAGATTGTGCCTCAGAAGTTCGTAACACTGGAAACAATTTTGTTTAAAACGTTGGCTAATACTACTGTCTAGGATTGCTATTATTTAATTTTCGCAAATTGGCTTTAAGAAACCTAATGTTATAGATTAATGCTTTTAACGTTGAATTATTTACCATGTCCTCTTAAAATCGCAATGGGCTGCTCATATCACGCGAATGACCTAAATAAAACCACAAATATATTTAATTTTAAAATTGCATCATACAAGCACACTTAGAAAATAGAGTTCTATTTTTAACCTAGAACACCAGATTTAACAGTGCAAGGGGCTTCTATAGCCGAATGGTCAAACCATTCACCTTCTCACCCAGACGATCCGCGTTCGACTCCCGGTGGGATCAGTCCCCGGGTTTTCGCAAGTGGGAATCGTGCCGGACGATGCCGTTGGTCTGCGGTTTTTCTCGGGGATTTCCTGTTACTCCCGCCCCTTCATTTAAGTATTACTCCACGCCCTCTTCATGTCATCCCTCATCAGCGCTAAAGACGCTGACCAAAATCTATCTCTCATTTTTTTTTCTCCCTCTTTTACAATGTGAGTGTGTGCATTGTAGAAGAGCAGGCCGATTTATGAAAGATGCGATTGTCTTGTGTATGGTCGGCGTGAACATATCGCCTATAAACTGAAATCATTCTTATTAGGTGCAAATAAATAATTATATAATCAAGAAACAGCTCATCACTTTACAAAACTATTTTAATTAGTTTGGAATATAAGTACAGAACTGTTCGTGTAGTAAAGGGCAAAGTTTATGTACTAAACAATACGATTTAGTGTCTTGCAGAGTGCGCTGAAAACTTTATAACCATATAAAACATCCCATTGTTGTGTAATAGTAGAGATTTGACACCATCTGGTTACACAAAAGAACCAAAGATATGAGTGATAAAACTGGGAACAAGCCAAAACACTAGCTGAGTGTTTCCCTACCACTGCTAATACTTGTAACGGTTTTTATTCGAAACGTAAACGTACCGAACAGGTCCCGGGCGTATTTAAGAAAATGTTCGCACACGCAAAAAAAAATGGAGTCAGGTTGTGGAAGCGGTAAGGTCATAAGGGGGGAGGGGGTGTTGGAAGATAGAAAATAAAGAAACGTGATAAAAAGCGAGCATTAAATTTCCCGCAGGGACCTTTTTTTTTTCCCCCATTCGTTCCGCGGGCCTGGTCAGGATTTTTCCCGAATCACATCCACATTGTGTAGACACATGGAACAGGTAAGAGGGCGCCAGGCGTTGTTTTACATTCCACGTGCACTCTCTTCGCCGTGTTTCCCTCTGTGTTTGTGTTGTAAAAGTTTCTTTTTGTTTTTAGTCCGTCTTTTTCTTTTGTGGGCGTTTGAGATGCTGGCGCCCTTTGTGTGGGCGTTATGCCGCGGGATGAAGGGGGTCGGTGGCGGGGCGCCAGTCTTGGAACCCCCCCCCCCCCGCCTTTCCCTCATCGTAACTAACCCCTCCGCCAAGATGTAGCGCGTGATAGCGTCAACGTCTGACACTTGGCGTCCATCATGCCGACCCTGCCGCTTGTCAACACTCGCGACTCTTATTCGCCACCCCCTGCCCCCCTCATACAACCCTTAATTCAACCTCCCCCCTCTCCGGCCATACCCACATACACGGCTTCTGCCTTGCGCTAACGTCCTCCGGCCAACCTCCGTGGTCCTAAGTTGTCAATGTGTCTGCACGGTATAGACGGGTCGAGATAAATGAGCACTTTTGAAGCCGTGATGGATTCATCACAGAATAATTATATGTAAACGTAATATATTTGTGTTTTTTTTATCTTGGACTGTTTATAAAATAATAAAAGAATACAGTATGCAATTGAAGAAAAATGTGAATTTCGAAGTATTTGGATTATAGAGCGAGAATGTACAGCTATGTAGAATACATAACAAAATGTTAAACTACAAACTTTTTTTTTTTTTTAGATTTATTATCGACTACACCTTAGCACTATTGCAGTGTCATCATGTATGCCCAACGAAAAGTAAACATGTTGCGATTGAGTTTAGTCATTTTAGTCATTCTTTTTCTGTGTGTTTGTTGCTTTTTTTCTTTTCATTTTAAATCCTCTTGGTAATATTTTCACTAGTAGTTAGACATTCCAATGACATTTTTTTGTTCTTGAGAATTTTTTTGTCAAATTGCTATTCTGTTTTGTTAGTAGGAAAACTCAGGATGAACACGCATACCACCATAAAAAGAGATATGTCCCAATTTAAAATATATTTTCAAGGTTTTTTTCCTACCCTGCAAAAATTTTAGTTTTTTTTTTTCCTTTCAATAATTTAACGCTTCCTGCAATTTTTAAATACAAACAAAGCACAGAGGTATATATATTGTACTGTATTCAAAAGTTAATGCCTAAAGTGATAATAAATTAATTTTTTATCATTTTTCTAGAAAAAGTGGTCTTCAAGAATGCTTACTTTATCGCGAACTATCTATAGTAGGCCTATAGTCTCTTCACGGTATAGAATAATATTCTTCCATTTGTCCTATTGGCATATTTTCGCCAAATGATAGTCAAATAACATTTTTGAACTTATCAAAATGTTGTGATTTAGAAAGAGAGTTCTAAGGTTAAGGTCACGTCCAAGCCTGAAGCCAAGATGGCGGCCAGCCTCTCGTCTTCAGCTCCCAGCCACCGTGAACTCTTTGGCGTAGACCTAGCGTACATATTTAACGCCATCTGCAGAATTCAGAATAGTCAAGTTACTTGATTTTATTTGAATACTGTTGTTCACTATACTGTGATAGTGGCTGTTTAAACATTCCACGTCAAAATTTTGGATTGTCAATCCTCGCGTCTAGAGGAATAAAAAATATTATATGATCATAGGCACGAAAACGCACCGTAACTGTACTACTGATCTCATAACTTACGGTGTATGGATCGTGGGCTTGGCTAATGTTACTTTGGAATGCTACACGGGTAGAGACATGCTACATTCGCGTTATTTTCTGACAGCTGACTAGACTCCAAGTGACTGTAGGCTCGTTCGACGTCTCCCGCTGGCCGATATTGTCGTGACTTGCCGCGAAGAATGCTGGCACGGTAGAGACACTGTAAAGACGTAACACATGTCAATGACAACACATAAAAGTTCGTTACACGGTAGAGAGGCCAAACTCTGTAAAGACGTAACACATGTCAATGACAACACATAAAAGTTCGTTACACGGTACAGAGGCCAAACTCTGTAAAGACGTAACACATGTCAATGACAACACATAAAAGTTCGT
>PNEQ01069062.1:16696-46263 GCA_003012365.1 Medauroidea extradentata | reverse complement strand
ATTTCCCTCGACCAAATTATTCATTTAAACGCAATTTGTTTGTGCCAGACGTATATTTGGTTACTACAGGACGTCGAATAAATATTTTGTGTAAACAAACAACTCGTTACAACTTATCAACAAAATAATATTGTTAGTTATAAGTGAAGTGCTTTGTACCAACAATTTTTTTTCGATGGACTAAATGATTTTGTTTGCGAAACTAAATACATTTGGTTGACTTGCGGATGATGGCAGGCTGGCGTGCGTAAGCGATAAGATGGCGAACACTGTATACCTCAACATTCAAAATATAAGTTTGTGCCACAAGTTGGACGTCTAAACTGTTAATCAGCATAATTCTAGTATCTTAAAGTTAGCTATAACAATTTCAAAGTGGTTAATTCAATTGATCACAAAAGAAAATGCTATAAACTTGAAAAACACTGCAGCTCCAAGACTCATTGTTTGTGCTGCGGCCCTGCGGTGCACGGCGTAACTATTCCTATAGAAATAACACTCCCAC
Source organism: Medauroidea extradentata (assembly GCA_003012365.1). Classification (NCBI taxonomy): domain Eukaryota; kingdom Metazoa; phylum Arthropoda; class Insecta; order Phasmatodea; family Phasmatidae; genus Medauroidea; species Medauroidea extradentata. The sequence goes on along the minus strand of PNEQ01069062.1, from coordinate 45,758 downwards.
TCCCATGGAAGCACTCGTAGCTCAGTTGGTTAGGTCATGCATTGCAGGTGGTAAGTGAAGGGATAATGGATCAAATCCCGGCATGGCCACACTTTTTTTTTTTTTTTTTACTTTTTATAATTTTAGAAATTTTCCAAGTTTATAAAATATAATCTTTTTAGTTCTTAAAATATTGTATGCGCATTAAATATATCCAACGAAATATTTTTATGACCAACTAAATATTTGGTACTGCTAACAAAATTCAGCTATTTGCCTCAAACAAATCGAGGGAACAAAATAATTTGGTACGAGCAAACAAACATTTCGTTGCCCCTCTGTAAACAAATGATTTGGTTGGTTGAAACAAATTTTGTTTGCATCAACAAAAATTTTTTCTCAGTGTGTCAGTGGCTGAAGAGCCAACCAGCGCACAACCTTGTACAGCTCTTGGCAACTGCAGCCCTACCTGGCAACAACCCACGAGCCGCCACTGTGACCGACCCCTCTCCCAGCTCCTGTCATTGTACGAAGTTGTGTGTCGCCGTCTCTATTGTCCTCGCTGTCGATGAGACACAAAGCCCACTTACATTACCTTATTCTGATTGGTGCAGTCAACTGAGAGGATGTGAACAAAGACACGCTGAAAATAACCATGAAGCACAGCTGCCGATGAGCACGTAAGGCATTGGTAAAAAGTGGCGCAAAAATCTTTTCGTTTCGTTACAAATTTGTCTTTCAGTCGCGCCACACCAACTGCTGGCCAACAGCAGAATTGAGATGAACACAGTAACTTGGAGTCGTTAAGTCTAGTCTGCAGTCAGATAGTAAGTTATTATTAATAACCCGAAATTCGCAGCTCACTAATAAGTAGAGACCTGAAAAATTCGCGTTTTCTTTTAGGCGCAAGGTATAATGGACGACTTGAAGTACACGCCCCCTGACGTCACCGCAGGGGAAAAGTACTGTGGGAAACAAAGCTTGTTTACAAACATGCTGATTTGTTAGTAGGTAATTGCAGAACGCAAAAATGTTGCGCATTCATAGATTTGCACGCAAGGGTAAAAAATATTAGTTTCAATTTCATGGTTAAGATACGAAAATACATAAGATTAATGTTTACCTGAAAAAACAGCTAATTCCACACAAATAATCAATTTTCTTGACGTACATCTCATCCGGGACATGTGAAGCCAAACAGCTAAATGAAGGTTATGTTCGGCTGCGGTATCCATGGAGATAGGAATTGATTCCCACACCTGACTGAAGCTCCGCCTGTTTTCAAGTCGTCCATTCCTGCAACTATATGTCTGTATCGCGTTCACAATTGGCTGTTGACTTACTCGAAACTTCCTGGAAGTAGCTTAGCCAATAATAAAACTGTAACTGAATACAGGAACATTTCACTGTCTAAGAGCAGCTAATAAACAGCTATTGTTAGGGATAGAGACATGAACTTTTCGCGAAAAGAATTTTGCCCCACTTTGTTCCAGTGCCTTATGTGCACGTCTGCAGTTCTGCTTCACATATATTGGCAGCGTGCCTTTGAACTGTGACGTTTCTCATTTGACTTTACCAATCACAATAAGGTTACTGTAACACCACACGTCTGTGATTTGCACGTAAAACCCCACGACACACGAATGTCAAAACATCCTATCTCTGACCGTGAAGCAAGTCTGCAGACGTGCACACAAGTCACTGACACAAAGTGAGGCAAATTTCTTTTCGCGAAAGAACAGGGTCCCTAGCTATTGTCTGCTTGAGTTCACATAGATTCTTGGAGGCTAGTCGACAGGTCAGTGAGCCCGGATATTTCGCGGGTTCAACGACCTGCCGGCTGAACTCCACAGTCCTGTGTACACTATATCCTCAGCTACTTGTACATTGGCAGCTGCTCCAGTGAGTGGCCAGTTTAACGTCCAACAAGGCAAAGTGTGAGTCGGTTGGGTGTTTTTATATAGGCTTGCTATTGGTCCGTCCTACTCGAGGACTTCTTTCTATATGGTGGTCCAATTGCGAGAATAACTTTTTTGTACATGAGTTTGAAATATAATTTGATCTCAAATGATTTGGCGAAATTTCCGGCCTCTACTAATAAGTAATCAGCTGTAGCATGGTAGGCTCGCTTAGTCACGTGACCAGGTTTCGTCGATCAGTAGGTTATATCTTTAGTGTTCGGTAGGAAGGACTTAAGACTAATTACTTACTACTGAGACTTGTGAATTTCTTTCAGCATTTAGTAGGCGTTTAATAGGGCACACATATCATTATATTCAGTGAACAGTAAGAAGAGCACAAGTCTCATATTTTCATATGACTTGTGGCCTTCTTACCAACCATCAAAGAATTATCTGAACGTCAGGAGGCAATCCATATGATGGAAATCCACAAGATACCTACAATCTTGATACATTTGTTAAAAATGCAACGACTGCAGACAATTTACACGTTACTTTATTTAACTCTATATTATGGTACAGTTTTCGTTTCGCATTTATCCAACATTTTGAACACAGTGCAATCAGGTTCACTTCGTCGTATTTTTGGTCACGTCTAAAGTGGTTCTAATTTGTCATGCCGATTGCCGAATTTTGTGTGCTAATTAATTACTGGTAGCTAACTCTACCTTAGAGCAGGGTAACCAGGAACAGCATGGGAAGCGCTCTTGTGACTTTGGGGCTTGAAAACTTCAAGCCTCAAGCTGAAATTTTGCTCTCCAGAATAACCTCGTGACACTATAACGCGGGTCTGTTCCTCCACAGTGGTCGGCTTCCAAAAACAAGGTGACTTCAACTGACCGCTTAGCTTTCACAGATATTTCCCGTTTCATGTATTGTAACATTACAAGTTTTTCGTCGGATAAGTACAAAAATTCTCATTTTATAACGCATGTAACCCCCCCCCCCCTCCAGTGCCAACGGTTCCAAAACCCAACCATCGCCACTACTTAACCCCCAGATTCGTCAGAGGAAAACTTATTTACAAAAAAAAAACCATTCAGATGGTTACCTACTAAGTTCACTGCCATGGCAACTTAATTCAGTATTACGAAAAAAAAATTTAAGCACTTTGCAAATACAGATAAACAGTATTAAATAGTATTTTTATAAAACTTTTTAAACGGAATAAAAACCACAAAATAATTTCTCCTACGAAAATACTTGCAAGATTAAATCGAAAAACGTGGGGCACACGCAATATATGGCAAAATAGGCATGGATATTACTCAAACTCGCTAACAATTTTATTGCACTACAAACGGAATGAACTGTTGTGTGATTTTTCTCAAGGACAGCTGTTCCCTAAGCTCCTTACTATTACCTATTCACAAGTAGGTACCCTAGGATTTTCGTTTTAATCTTGCAAGTACTTTCGTGGGATAAATAATTTTGTGTGTTTTAGTCAATTTTAAAAACTTCGTAAATTAATTTTTTTTTTTTTTTTCATTTCCAATTTTCTACTTTTTAAACTTGTGTGTGAGAGAGAGATTTTGAAATCATATGTTCTAAAAATGCAGCGTACAAAAACATTATTTTTTTTTATTTTTTTATTTTTTTCTTTTTTTTCTTTTATTGCTTTGTCATCCTTTTCTGAGCAAGTCTTAGGTCTCTAACTCATCGGGAAGTTAGTTTAAAATCTATTGCAAAATTGGTACCGAACAGACATACAGACAAGAAAGCGAGAAATAAATCCCATCTATATACACATTGTAAATTGTTACCGAAGATCTTACCGACAAAACAAGCGTGCTAAAAACGTGTAAGTAAAAAAAAAGTTCGGATTGTCAAATCTCAAAACTTACTAACCAAATGTAGACTATGTGAAACTCACACTTACGTATATATTTGTTCGACAAAAAGCTTGGTGCGTATGGCTATATTGCATATTATGAGCGCGTCAATTTATCCCGAATAGCTCCTTCGTTTTTGAGCCTCCAACACGCAAAACATCTCCCGACAAAGTATATCAATGTTAAAAAAAAAAAAAAAAATCAATTTTTACTTACTACATTTAGTGACACCTTTGTTGCTCAAAATAGTTCTACTCTACAGAGTGGTATTGAGTGTACGTACGGATCAAGTGAGCCGATAATACAGGCAGATATACAAGGATAGACTGTTTATCGACCCAGTGGCTTGAAGAGACGTAAAGAAATGAATCAGACAATGCAGGTAGTGATAACACAGAGAAACCAACCAGGATCGTCGTGATAATGCATGGTTCCCTTGAAAATAATACAAAAAACATTAGCTTTACTCGGAATAATATTAGTTTCAATAAGAGTAAATGAAAAGACTGACGGCCGTTCAAAAATACTGTCGGAAGGCAGTTTTTATTCCACCCACAACAAAGATGTTCAGTCGATGTTACAACGAACATTCTGTTTGCCGAGCAAACAAATCCCAGCTGGCGTACACAAACGTTTCTCTCTGTGGAGCTGGAAATTTTTTACGATGAGATAACAAACGGTTCACTATAGAAGCCAAGTCATGGCGGCAAAGGAGTAGCACGTAAAAGACGGGCCTTGACCAGGACTTTACTATAGTAGGTTCAGGATAAAGAAAGCACTCAAATAAAAACCAGCTAAATTTCTATTTTCAGTTAATTCGTATTTTTTCGCGTGTAACGGCTAACGACGTGAAATGACTAACCTCTCTGGACACGTCACTTGATGTTTACGCGTGTAAGATAAATTGTACAGCCGGTAGGAACCTATATATTTTGATATAAAAAGTGTATTAATTACATACAAATACAATATGCCTACTTCAGTTTATTATAATTCAGTATTATTGTATTTAAACATGAACATTAACGGAACGACATTCGGTGATTCGTTGCCAATCAAACAAGGAGTAAGGTAACATGTTGAATTTTATGCAGTAACGGCTAGTAATATATTACAGAGGTTAAATCTTTAGTGCTCACTTTATTCTGAACGACCTACACTAAGCTCGCCTAAACGAAGTTCGTAAGCAATTCCAGATGTTTTTTTCACTTCACGCAAGGATACCCGGTCATTTTCCGAGCCTGCATTTTATATAAATTACATTAAAAACCATTAATTGACGTTTACAATGTATACAGTAGTTGAGCAGTGTTAGAACTCTGAACTTGAATTCAGGACGGTTCGGGTTCGATTCCAGTCTCCGGCCATCCTGATTTCGGTTTTACACAGTTTCCTGAAATCATTCCCATGCGAATGCTGGGATGGATAGTTAACAAAGGCCATGCCCATGGCTGATTTCCCTCCTAGTTATTATTGTGTCAAATTGTAAGTCGCCATCTTTGATCTTGCATATCCGAGCCAGACTTTCATTATACTTATTTACGAATAAACTGTACATTTATACATGTCTGTACTCCGCAGTGCCAAAAATTTATGTGCACGGTACCAGGTCAAATAGACTATTGTGGTAAAACTGTAGATTGAATTCGAGAGTATCCGGATTCGATTCCCGGTCCAGACATACATGACTTCAGTTTGCTACAGAAACGAAGCGTGGGTGCGTTTCAAAGGGAAGCGGTAGATGCATTCAAATCCCGCGTTATTATTTGTCTACACGCTAGAATTCACTGGCCTATGCTCACCTGAATACACTCAGTGATGTTAGCAGCTCCGGGCCCTCGTATCTCTGCATGTCCGCATTTTACAGTTTACCATATATCATTGTTAGTAGTGAAAGGAATAATTCGCGAGTTCAATGACCGACGTGGTAGAATCCATTGTCCTATGTATACTCGAGCTCGTCCATTCGTTCATTGTCTGTTGTTCCAGCGAGTAGCAACTAATGTACAAATGGCCGGGACTTGTGTATAAAAAATAGGACAATTGATTCTAACACGCATATGTCGCTGAACTTGCGAAATATTCCTTTCCCTAGTTAGAGATGATGGTATCTCGCGAAAATTTTTTGTGACAACATACCCTTGAAAAGGCTGTAGTTTCTTGTAGCATACCTGATTAGGTGATATTTCTGACACAACGCAGCTGTCTGCAGACCAATAACACGCGTCAAATATTACAACAGTGGGATTCTTATTGGCTCTGTCAAACAGAGAACTGCTCCAAATACAAGCTAAAGCCAGTAAATCTTCTGGTAAGCAACAGGTGTGTTTAAATCTAGCAAACAACCAAGTTTTCCCGCAATAAACCATCAAGTATAGGTAATCATTGTTTGAAAAAGGCCTTCATAACTTGTCACGTAAACTGCTGGCCAACAGTAGAAATCAGATGAGCATATAGTAATTTGGAGTTCAGTCTGCTTTTTGCTAGCAAACGATACTTATGAGTACATTATGCTCTTACGAAACTATTTTAGCTCTCATAGTTTTCTCTTAACGAGGAGTCAAAGTCAAAATTTGCTTGTTACGCTGCCATGTAAATAGAGAAAACTAACTTATCGACTTAAAAAAAAAAAATAATTCACTGTGAACTTACATCCCATGAGCTAAGCAATAAAACATTTGATAACCCACAACGTATCATTTTGAATTTTAAAAAATGCAAAAGTACAGAAAAAAGTTGGAAGGTCAGCAATTTTTTTAAAATACAAAAACACTTCGCGGGATTTTTTCACGTGTTTTATTACGTATCCCATAGTATGTTATTTCACATACGTAAGTCAATTGGTTTTCATTATTTGCATGGCAGCAGAACACGCAAATTTTGAGTTTGACGCACCGCTATGAGAAAAATCCTCCAGCTAAAATTGTTTCGTAAGAGGAAACTGCACTCACAAGTATTGTCTACAAAACTAACAATATTTCATATAAATATAAAATTATGACTTTATCGCACTTGAACACCATGAAGGGCGCTGCCTACCTCTAAACCTTGGCGTGAGCAAGGATAGGGACATACTGATAAATTATAACTTATTCTATGTGGCTCAGTATCTGCCGAACCTATATACGCCACTACTGACTTTTATGTTCATCTCGGGGAGGTCCATATTGCTGTATCATATTTTAAGCAGCTTTTAAAATACCTTGAAAACTCTGAACAAGGAAGTATTTTATTAGGTCTATAGAAAACGTCATCTCTTTTTTTTTTTCGTACGTTTTTTCTGTAGCAGTGGTCTCCTCTTGTCAATGCAGAAAATGGTTTACGTCAGAAAGCGATATGATTAAAAACGACGGAGCACCGCCGAATATAATTTAACAGGTAAATACCTACCCTTACTCACGCCACGTTGAAGAAGGCAGTGACCTTAATCCGCCATCGAGACGTGGCTAGGGGTACCGGACACTGATGATAAAAATGGACATTCAGTTCTTAAAACGAGAACATTTCTCCAAAAGGAAGACAAAGAAATTTTCTGGCATGTAAACGTATTATTCTAGAGGAAAAAATATTTTTTTACGCAAGTTCTAACTTCAGGGATAATAAATTTATGTTCCGAATTGTGTACACACAGAAATTAGTAATTAAATATTTTATGTTATAACTATATAGACATGCAAAATTCGCGTTATTTTCTGACAGCTGACTAGACTCCCAAGTGACTAATATAGGCTCGTTTGACGTCTCCCGCTGGCCGATATTGCCGTGACTTGCCGCGGTGAATGCTTGCACGGTAGAGAGACCAATCTCTGTAAAGACGTAACACACGTAAATTACACCACATAAGGGTTCGTGGCCAATTGCACCACAGATTATGCTCTGTTATGTGTAGGAAAGTGAAGTTTAGTCTGCTACCAAATGGTAACGCAAATTGTGCATGTCTCAAGTGATAACTGATCGGGTTAAAAAGTCGTGTCATTTTTAGCATCACAAAAAATCCGGCCAGACGCAAAAAAAAATACTGAAAAGTAGAGCCCGTCTTTTTGCCGGGCGTCTGGTAACCCTAGAGTGGCGCATTGGCTGTAGTAAGACGGGCCGCTCTGCCGGGCGTGCACGGCAGTTCTGCTTCTGCCTCGCGAGACGTTAGAGGTACGCCGTGACGCGTCTGTAATATCAATGAACCGGCTGGCGACGACCAGACCTCCAGCGACACCGAGACCTTGGTTCGAGGACCGGAGGTGGTTCGTGTCCTAAATGCACGCAAGGGGGAATGAAGAAAGGTGAGGTGGAGGGTGCGGCTGACGACATTCCCGCCCGGCCTTGGGGCGTGCCCTCGCCGGCAACTGGAGTGGTCCCCCCTCGGGGCTTCGCAGAAACTGAGGCCGACCCGTCTATGCGCGCGGCTGTTCGCGAGGCATGAGTCCGCACTTATATCCGCGGATTTAGATCCGCTAGGGCGAGGCACGTCATGCGTCAAAATCGAGGGCAAGGACGGTCTAACCCAGTGGCGGAATTAAGTGGGGGCTTCCGGGCAGAAGGGCCCCCCCCCCCCCAAAAAAAAATCGTGTTGAACATTATGTAGCCAAAGTATGTCCAATCGCCTCAAGGAAACTGGAGTTTTGTTCTATTATGACATTATGATCCCAGCACATTTAATGTGTCCTACTTGTATGTATGTCACTTTTAATGTTCTGTAACAGTAAACAACCACACTTTTGAAATGGCTGGTATATTTTACAATCAATAAAATCACGTAAGGCCCACTGGGTCTAACAAAAGTTCACGCAAGCAGTTTTTACCCCTGAATCTGTATACGTACGACACGGGCATTTACGCAAATAACGTTTAGCACAAGACAAATTACAAAAATAAGTTATTTCACCTTGGTCTGCAACTGAATCACTAACATGTCCATATCTGACGTTGCTCATTCGATATTACTACTTCTACTGAAAGGCCGCGGTCACACTAGCAGTCTTAAACATGTTTACTTGAAAACATTCGGCAGCCATGTTTTATCGCGTTTAAAGCTGAACACGTTTGTGAGCTTACGCGTTTAAACCGAATAAAAACGATGAACTTTCTAACCTCAACAAACTTGGAACGTGAAATGTACTATATTTAATTATTATCACATCTACTCTCAACATCGTGACTTTTTCATCATATTGCATCTAACTGCAATGCTACTGTGCGTGTAAAACTAATATACGCACTTCAAATTTAAAAGTTAATTTCATTTAACGAGAGCGAAACTTTACACCATAAAGCACCCATATTTGTTACACAGTTCGTAGTCAATACGAAAGCAGCAGAGAAGACATGTTCGAAACTAGCCTACTTATGTAATTAGTTTATTTTGGACGAGAAGAGAATGCGTTCTGAACGCGTCCAGAATTCGTGTAATCGCTCCATAAAGTTAAACATGTTTAAAGCCCTATACACAATTGAAAACTTAAGCATTTGACTTTAATATCTGACTTTACGATAGCTTTCAATAAATGTATTCTTATGGAGTCGTACACAATGGCGCTGCCAAAGCTTGACATTACGTTTCCGATAAACTGTAAACCTTAAGCCAAGGTCAAGATAGCCGTTCGCAAAGAACCAGCTGATTATGTATGCTAGAACGAAAAATGTGTATTTTTTAGGACTGTTTTGCTCTCCAGTGTTGGGATTTCGTGAAAAGGCAACAGGTTTTCTTAAATGTACTCGAAAAACCTTTTTAAGTAAAGATGGAGAAAATTCGTAAATGAACTTTTAGTTGCTTCAATAGATGGCGTTGCTTTTGTTCTGAAAAAAATATTATAATAAATGAAAAAAATAATAATTGGCTTTATTATTTTGATATCTACGTGATATGCTTTAACGGTAAATATATAATGATTTATATCACAAATTTCCGTTTCAAAAAACAGATTTCCAATCGTTTTTCAACTGTCGTTACATTAACTTTACATTTGCATTGTGTATTGACGAAATGCATGAAGAAACGGAAACGTAAAGTCAAATACTAAAGTATTCAATTGTGTATAGGCCTTAAGGCGCCCGCCTGCTTGCCTTGTAACCAGCGTTGCAGCGTGCTAGCAGAACGATTTTATCTAAGAAACTACTGAACGCATTTCTAATGTGTGCATTTACGAAAAGACATCGGTATAGTAGTTTCAAAACATCGCGTTAATTAGATAGACCAATTCAGAGCACGTCAAAATGGCTAAAACCAGCTTTTTTTTATCGATTGTATCTAAACAACTACTGAAGGGATTCGTGTGAAACTACAATAGAGAGGTGTATTGGACTTAACTTAAAATTTTCCGCCAGTAAAAATATAGAGTCACCACTGAAAGTGTCAGTCGGGCGAGTGTCCTACGATACCACTGCACGCCGTTTCAGTGTCTTGCGGTACAGGCGATACCGCACCAGATGAGCCGGACAACATCGCCCTTGGCGCCGTGCCTCACTCACACAAACACACGGCCACCAGGCGGGCGCCTTAAGTGAAGAGTCATGTAACTAGTGTGACCGTGGCCACAGTTTTCTTCAACACCAGAGCGCTGCAACGTCTCCTTCTCTTGTCGCATCACTGAATATTTAAACAGCTGGATGTGGTTCAACAAGTTGTACCGCTGTATGGGAGAGGCGTTCTCAGCTGTCAATACCCGACCGAAGGTGACGAGCCAGGCCAACACGAGATAAGACTAGGAGCCCGTACGCCCCGTTATGTCGTCATCACTTGCGAGCCATTATTACAGCTAAGAAAACAAACCGTCATCAGTGAACTCACAAGTTTCGTTATCAGTCTTGTCGAATCTTCTTGACTAATGCAGTTACCTCCGTGTTCTTTCACGCGGGGCAATGCTATGGGAGGTTGTGATACTATTATATTAGCATCATGAATATTGAAAATTATGTTAGGTTCTGTTTACAACGCCACAGTTTCCAAATGCAGAGACAATAATTTTATAGTATCAATAAATATAGCAAAATTACGAACCAACTGCCTGTACAAAATATAGTCTGTTGAACAAACATCTCATAATATTTGTTTCAAATAGCTCGTAAACTATCGTGAATAGAGCTCACACTCAAATATTTTCTTAAGACTCTTTTTAAGTAGGTACCTGTCAAACCTATACATGTGCCACCACAGACTTGTTTACCTCGGTGAGGTCAATATTGCTACTGGATCTCTTCGGGGGTTTTTTTATCCTGAAATATACAGAAATAAATGTTAATTATCAAAAACAACTCGGAAAAAAATATCTTAAATTTTTCCCTGCATTTTTATTCTTGTAGTATTATTCTCTTCTCAATGCAGAAAATGTTTAAAGCGATATCATCACACAGACTATGTGCAATTGCAAGCAAAGAGATTTTCTGTCTCAGAGTTGATTAGAAAGTTAAAAAATAACTGAGAAACGTTATTTCAGCACACTTTGCTTGTGTTGTTGTACTTTATCCAATTATCTTGAACAGCATTTGGAGGCAGGAAACGGAGTCAGTCGACACATCCGCTGTGAAGGTTTCTTATCAGAGAAGCACAGTGGCCAACCAGACGGATTTTCCCTCTGAAACTCACAGACTGTGCGTATAACACTGCTTTGTGGTGTGTCTAAGTACAACCGATGAATCACGAAGCCAAGCCTCCTAACACGGGGTTTACAACAGTCTGAACTTAATACTTCAGCTGCATTTTTGAAATTAAGGGGTAGTTCTGCACCAGACTGTAAAATATGCAGAACTCATTAAAAATTGTCACCGAACCTATAACAATTGTCAAGCGCAATTTAAATTGCATACGGAAGAGGGATATTATCATTTTTAACACTGCAAAAAAAATTACTCGAGTTTAATGTTCAACGTGTTTTTTTAATTGAGTATTTCTGGTAAAATAAAATGCGTATTTCTATTGCGAATGCTTCAGGAACAACTTTGCGCTGCAACACCTTCTTCGCGTTTAACCGTCACAGCAATGTCTTTGCGTGTACGTACGAATATATCAACCACTTATTTACGATAATTTTATATTTGTTTCATGTGTACATAAGCCTCCTCCTTAAATGTTTTCACTAACATGAATGTTTATATTTTAAGTTCTAAAATTGGTTTTTAGCAGTAAAATTGTTTTTAGCATCAGAGATTGTGCCCCAGAAATACGTCTACAGGGTTTTTTGCTTAAATAGTTAGGGAAAAGAAAATTCAGTGACGTTGCTTTTTTTTTTTATCGACTACAAGAAACGCACCATTTTAACTAATGTATTTAGCATTACTTTTTACAGCACGCCCTCTAGAACAGATAGAAAATATTTAGGAATATAGAAGTGAAATGCTGATAGGACGGCAAACTCAGTCACACACACCAGCAAAATGGCTTCGTTGACCAGCAACATGGCGGAAACGCACATGGCCAATCAGTAGGGCCATGAATATTTCGCGGAAAGAATTTAGCCCCAGTTTGTTTCAGTGCCTTACGTGTACATTTGCAGCCGTGCTTCATGGTTATTGGCATCGTGTCTGTGTGAAGTGACGTCCCTCAGTTGACTGTGCCAACCACAGTAAGGATACTGCGACACCACACGTATGTTATTCGCAGGTAGAATCCCAAAACACATGAGAGTTAAAACATACAATTACTGACTATGAATCAGAACTGTACATGTGCAGATAAGACACTGAAACAATCTGGAGCAAAATTATTTTCGCGAAAAGTTCATGGCCCTACCAATCAGCATAAGGCGGCTGCCCTACTAGTCGACAGCCAAGCCGACAGGAAATCTGTTATTTAACTTGAGGTAAATATGTGTAACTTTGCCGCAAATATCAACTCAAAATCTTATACTTGGAGTTAAATTGTTTCTTTAAAAAAAAATCGTTCTTTGGAAACAGACTATATTCTTGGTAGCAAAGAAAATACTTTTTTTTTCAACACAAAACTTGTATTAAAGAGCTACAACAAACTATACCATGGAAAAGGGGGGGGGGGGATGAGACTGGATAGGGCTTACGCACCTCTTTATTTTCCGTAAACAATTACGTGTGTACCAACACTGCAATATATTGTAATACATTAACATAAATAATATTTGTAGTTAACTGTCATGCAGGATAGTGTTAATGTCAGCATCTACACGAATTAAACCTCCGTTTTGTTGCAATAACTGTTTTAAGAATATTGATGTAAAATTACAGCAAGAGCGACATTTCAGGTTTTTCTTGGGGGAGAGGCAAGATTTATTTTTCGGCGACAGTGACCTTGTTGCATCTTTTTTATTAATTAAGCATGTATAAATTAGAAACTTTAATAATAAAACTTCAGTTTTATGTGCTTAAGTTAGTGTTATTTAAATAACAAAATACAAAATATATATTTTATACACTTAAAATTTTAAATTCAGGAGGGGCATTTGCCCCCCTTCCCCCTTAAATGACTCCCCTGAATGACAGTCGTAGTGGTAAGCCGACATTGCTTTCTTAATTTCCAATCAAGGGCTTTGTTTTGAAATACTGCGATTATTTGCTTATGAACAACTTGTTAGTATTTTAACGGCGTGTGCTTATGTGTATAATTTTATTAATTATAACCCTAAGGTGTTAATGTGAAGTTTTTTGTTTTGCTTACTGTAGATATTTTTTGTTGTTGTTATTTTAAAAATAGTATTTATTGCATTTTGCTAGACTCGACTTAACCACTGGTCTTCGTACTGTTTTTGTATTTATATTACACAATGTTTCAAACATAGTGGGTTTATTTAAACTTGATTATCTGTCGATAAGACAACTAGGCCATCTTACATGTCAGTAGCCAACACTTTACGAAGGTCTGAGTGAAGTCTCAAGGATGTCATCATTGCTGTATGAAGAACACTCGGTTACATTCAACGCCTTTGGATTCGAATAGGTCTATACCTTGTTACCACATTTATCATCGCAACACCAACGAAATAAATAGCAGTTTAAATCTTGAGAGTACATAGGGTACCTGTTTGGGATGCAACACTGGTTAGAATATATAAATCGAAATGTGATGAGAAAATGGCAAACAGCACCAAAATGTAGCCTATATGTCCCTTTCGTAACAGCTGTTGCAAAATAACTGAAATTATACCAAACGGCTTTTTTAGGCCTAGATTTTTAGTTTGAAGACCCAGGTGCATTTTTCGGCTAGGTCTAGGTTTTTAATTTACCGGTTATCAATAGCAACTTCATAGCACATGTTTCATTCTGGATTTAAAAAAACGTTTTACGACTGTTGTTAGCCTGGCGTTAACCGATCAAGTGCGATAAAGTCAGAATTTTATATGTATATGAAATAGTGTGAGTTTTGTATATGATATTTGTAGTACAGTTTCCTCTTACGAAACAATTTTAGCTCTCTTAGCTTTCTCATAACGGTGCGTCGAAGTCAAAATTTGCATGTTCTGCTGCCATGTAAATATAGCGAAAACCAATTGACTTAGTAAGGGAAATGATTCACATTGAAATAGCATAGCATGGGATATGTAATAAAACATTTTTAAAAAATCCCGTGAACTATTTATGTAATTAAATATTTTCTGAATTTTCAACTTTTTTCATGTACTTTTGCGATTTCTTTTTAATTCAAAATGTTACGTTATTTACTTTTAAATATTTTATTGTATAGCTCATGAGATGCAATATCACAGTGAATTATTTCATTCAAGTAAGTCATTTGGTTTTCACTATTTGCATGGCAGCAGAACCAGCAAATTTTGACTTTGTCACACCGTTATGAGAGAACTATGAAAGCTAAAATTGTTGTGTCAGAGGAAACTCTACTCACAAGTATCGTCTATAAAACTAACACTATTTCATAAACATATAAAATTATGATTTTATCGCACCTGAACACCCTTAAAGTGTTTTGGTGGAGTGTCGTGTCCCACAAGTTGCCAGTAGTTTTCATAATAATAACTGACAGTGATTGTACAGGACTATTACCGACTGGTTATGAATAGTACTTGGACCAAGATGTGTGATTCACTCGTGTATAACCTAAAAGTTACAGGTTACGTGTGTATATTTTGACGAATTTTGAGAAAATTAACAACTACGCGAATTAAAATTTTTAAAAAATATTAAAACCCATGGTTACAAAAACCACCCGATTAATAAGATTTTAAGAAAATAAAATTAAAAAAAAAAAGCTATCGTTACTACGGTAATGTTACTTAAGTCACTGTGAATATTAGCGTAACACAAAATTTACTCGAGAGAATTATAACAGCACAAGGATTTGTTTGTACTTTGATGGACCCGATGAATGTGAACAAGTTCACTGAAACACTATTTTACGCTTGTTTTTGTTTAAAGTACAAAATAATGAGGGATGGTTTTGTTCAATATTTACGTTGCATGGTTGGTAACAAACAACCGTTTACGATATCCAGTCTGGGCCGTAAATAAAGATGGTTATTTCAGCTGGCAGTGGCATCTCTCATAAATTATAATATACTCCTCGAACTATGTCATAAATACAGCTATTTCCACAGTAACACAATTTTTGTTACTATTACTGTAGCCTATATTCCAAACAAAAAAAAACTATTTGCAACAAAACTACTTTTCAGTGGTTAGTAAAATATAAATTATCTTAACCGGAACAAAATTTGTGCTGTGGCAAGAAAGTGTTTTTGAAGTGCTCGATTCGAATGTTCAGACCTAGGGACATTGAGGTCCCCGTCAATACGGTACACGTCTAAGACAACACAGACATGGCCTAAATTCCTACCTGCCCAAACACCGCTAGCGCGCAGATACGATTCGGAACAAAGTGAAGGCGCGCAACATTAGAAAAAAAAAAGTGAGGCGATTACTTTCATTTCGAGAGACGTGTTCCGAGGTCAGTCCAGCTTGCACGAGTCCGTGATAGGAGGTTTCATTCAAGCAATAAACGAGACACGTAGCAGAGAAGGGAAAAATGGTGGGGGAAAAAGGGTGGGAGGATAACTCGCCAATACGAGAAAGGTAAGGCGACACCAGCAGGTGTTTCGCGAAGGTTGTCCTCCGCATGGATGAAGTGAGGCTGGGAAGCAGATGAATGCAAAGCAAGAGAAGATAAATACGGCGATGGGGAATGAATGTATGAATGCACATTTTGACAAATGGCACACACTCTAAATTTGAATTAGTGAATATTCACTGATTCACAACGATGGATGGAGCAGTTTCAACAAATTGAATCAGTGAGAAATCACTGTGAAATCGGTGACTATTCACTGATTCCGATAAAGAGTGCCAACATTCCACAAGTTAATTAGTGAATGTCCACAGATTTTCCAGTAATTTTTCACTAATTGAATAAGTGATAACTGTTCTTTAAAAACAACTGAAAAAAAAAAGCTATGAATAATCACTGATTCACTTGTGAAATGTTGGCACTCTTACAGGAAATGAGTAAATATTCTATAATTAAACAGTGACTATTTTCACTGATTCAAATTGTTGAAATTGCTCCATCCATCAGCGTGAATCAGTGAATATTCACTAAATCAGATTTAGAGTGCAGGGAATTGTATCTAAATACCTTGCAACTATTTAAAATAAATACATTACCTTTTGCTGTTTTATTTTAAATAATTGTAAAGTAAAAATGTAGTATTTCCAGTGCAATATTTTTTTGCAACAGCTGCGTTTCTTACAAGTTGAACTTACTGTATCGTACGACAACTATATTTAGAGGCCCATGTTTTTTGGTAAAAATATTTCTGCCCCAGTTTGCCACAGTGCCTCGTGTGCACATCTGCGGCTCTGTTTTATGGTCAGTGATTGGCTGAATTTAACTCTCCCGTGTCTTAACGTTTTACTGCAAACCACGTACGTGTGTTGTTCGCAGTAACCGTATTATGATTGGTATAGGGTCAAATGAGAAAACGTCTTTACACAATGACACTACGCCAATAACAAAGAAGCAGAACTGCAGAGGTGGAACTAAGACATTAACAAGTTGGTGCGGAAATTTTTTCGCGAAAATCTAGGGTCCCTACCTATAGTTTATTCCTGTTGCATTACTACGGACGCCTGTTTTTCGAGAAAAGAATTTTGCCCCAGTTTGTTTCAGTGACTTACGTGCACATCTGCAGTTCTGCTTCATGGTTACTGGCAGTGTGTCTATGCCTATCATTTGACTGAGCCAATTCCAGTAACGTTCCCGTAACACCACACGTCTGTGATTTGTCGGTAGAATCCCAAGGCTCGTGACGGTTACAATATCCAATCACCTAACAGGAAGCAGACCTGTGCACGTAAGGCAACGAAACAAAGTGGAGGCAAAATTCTTTTCGCGAAAAACAGGGGTCACTATGCATTACTAATAATCTTATGTTGTTTGTATGCATGGTGTACTACTAACTTTGTTTCAGAGACTTATTTTCGGTTGTGGCAAAGTTCTGGTTCATAGTCAGTGATTGGATGTTTCAACTTCCACATGTCTTGAGTTTCTGCCCGCAAATCACAGACGTGTGGTGTTGCAGTAACCTTACTGTGATTGGCTCAGTCAAATGAGAGACGTCACTTCACAAAGACACGCTGACAGTAACTTGGGCTAGGAAACATTCGCAAGTTCAATGACCTGCTGCATGCTAGAATCCAATGTTCTATGTATACTCAAGCCCCGTCTATTCGTTCATCGTCTGCTGTCTGAATGAGTAGCAGGTAATGGACAAATGGTAGGACTTCGGTATACACAGGATAATGGATTCTAGCATGTTGGTCGTTGAACTCGCGAAATATTCCTAGCCGTACCAATAACCATAGCCGCTAGTGAAAACTGACTCGCTCGAGTAGGGTAGGCTACTTTAGTCACGTGACCAGGTTTTGTCGATTATCAGGATTTAATTACTTCCCTGTAATACGATTCAAGGTTTTAAAATGACGAGAATATATAAAAAAAAACCTACATATTGTCTACATGACAAATATTAACCTAAATTCTAACATCCACAATGCATTCTCTACTCGTATAACATTTAAGTTTCAATTAAATACTAGTTTCAGTACTTGACCGAGAAGCCATTCGTTGAAATTTTGAACACGGGTAAACTTCCCTGGGGTAAAATTTCATACACCCTAAACTTGAAATTTTTACCGACCTACCCTACCCTCGTGAATTTTCATGATCGCCTCATGAAGCAGAGCTGCAGATGTGCACGAGAGGTACTGAAACAAACGGGGGCAAAATTATTTTCGCGAAATGTTCGTAGCCCCAGTGATTCAGTTCTACGGTCCACACAGCCAATTGAATCCTGAAAGTGATTCACGACTCGTGGTAGAAGACAGGGGCGAACCAGTTCATAACGTCAGAGGACCGGGACAAGAAAGTATGAGAGCCGAATGACGCAATTTTTTTTTTCAGAGCAGGCGAAACTCTTGGGTGGTTCCTGACCTTCGGCAATCGACGCTCTCGCGCCTGCCTCCGAAGCCGAGGTCACTAGGGCGCTTTGCGACCTCGAGGTTGCGAGTTTGAATCCCGACTAAGACGTGAGACTGCTGTTTATATGTTGTCTCTTTAGAAACAATAGAGCCTGATTCTTGATTGATAAATGTTCTAGGCAAGTGAAAATAAAACAACTTAAAGGCAGCTTGTTAGGAACACTGATTTATCGCAAGAAAACTTGACTGTTTGCTAGACTTATGATAATATCTGACATTCTTAATTCGTTATTGGTAGGGACATCTGTTTTTCGCGAAAAGAATTTTGCCCCACTTTGTTTCGGTGACTTACGTGCACATCTGAGTTCTGCTTCGTGGTCAGCGATTGGATATTTTAACTCTCACGAGCCTTTGGATTCTACCTGCAAATCACAGACGTGTGGTGTTGCTGGAAAATTTTTGTAATTGGCTCAGTCAAATGAGACACGGCAGTTCACATAGACACGATGCCAATAACCATGGCGTATAATTGCAGATATGCACGTAAGGCACTGAAACCAACTGGGGCAAAATTCTTTACGCGAAAAACAGGGGTCCCTAGTTATTGGCGTTGTCGCCATCTGACTGAGCCAATAACAACTCTGGTGAGCCGCTACTGAATATTTGTTATTCGTCTCCAAACAACTATATAACCATCCTACAATCATAACAAGCCGCAGGCCGCTACACTGTACTGCAAAATACGATGATGCGGAACATTCTAGCGATTTTCCACTATCTCTAAGTACGATGCATAAATCAATATTTATAATATGCGTGCTGAATTTTTAAACCTATTAGACATAGTTTGAAGTGTGTAAGGTCTCGTTAAAAAAATATTTGCAACTCGCTTCAACATGTGAGTGAGAAATTTTTGGTCGGCGCTTAAGGTGCCCGCCTGGTGGCAGTGTGTTAGTGTGAGTGAAGCACGGCGCCAAGGGTGATGGTGAAATACTGTACTCATCTGGTACGGTATCGCCTCTAGCGTAAGACATTGACACAGCGTGCAGTGATATCGTAGATCACGTGCCTTACGGACGGTTTAAGCCGTGACCCAATTTTTTAATGGTGGCAATTTTTAAGCTAAGTCTAATATACTTTTCTATCGTAGTTTCACACAAATGCCGTGAGTAGTTGTAAGATATAATAGATTGAAAAAGTCGTTTTGAGCCATTTTGAGGGCCTCCGGAATTATCTTTCTAATAAACGTGATGTTTTGAATGTACCATTCCATCATCGTTTAAAGTGTGTGTTCTTTTCGTAAATCCACACAATAGATACACGTTTAGAAGTATCTTTAAAAAAAGTTATACTGTCACGCTGCAACGCAGTTTACAAGGCAGGCAGGAGGTCTTTAGCGCTGGTGAGGGGTAACGTGAGGTGAGTAATGAGAGGCGCTGGAAAGAAGGGGTGGAGAAATGGGAGATCTCCGAGAAAACCAGCCGACCAGCGGCATCGTCCGTCACGATCCCCACATGCGAAAATCCTAGGATCGACTACGCCGGGAATCGAGCCCGGATTGTCTTGGTGGGAGGCGAACGGTCTGACCATTCGACCACCGCGCCCCCTCACTTCAACAAATTTCAAGCGCTGGTAGGCAGGCAAATTAATTTCAAATTATCAAACACGAATTAGTGAGGGGCAATGAAGAAACAGTTTCGGAAAACCTCGTGGCTTGCTCGCCCTGGGCCACGGGGCAGGGTAAGAAACAATGCAACAGAAAAAGAATAGCCCCTAGAAACATCCTAAATCGTTTCAATTTAGTAATTAACTTAAACTAAATTAATTAAACACATCATGCGTCCGTTTTGTCTGTTTCTGCATAAAAATTACACCGCCAACGCAAACGCCAAATGACTCTGAAATAAAACCGCTAAACATGAATTGTAGTGCTTGTAAATAGGTTGGCATCCCTGCTCAGAGCTAGGAGGGGTCGAGAAGCACAGGATGTGATCATAATAACGAGGGGGGCCCAGCCGTCCTTAACCTACAATGTGTCGAGGCTCTAGGAACTGTCGTAAAACCCCTGCCCTCAATATAACATTAGCCTGCTTATAACTAGCACGGCGCGAGCCTGTAAACACATTATTCGCTTCACGTACATCCAGACAGTTTTCAGCACAGAGTACCAAATGCTGATCACACACAGTATGTACGTTTAAACCGTCACCCGAATGCCCAGTTCCGGAAACATAGGTTTCATAAACTGATGTTTGAACGCAGTTTAAACAGCGGGAATGTCATGTTTCGATGTTGAGGGGAATCTGAGTTTGTATCCCAATTTTCATGAAGAAAAATGTTTCATGTGCGGTATAAACAGTGAGAAAGCTAGGGTTCAAGGAATGTTCAATAATATAAAGAATTGTTTTAACGTAAAAAAAAAAATGTGAAGGATAATACCACCTTCGTTAACTGTAAATGACGGTTTTTTTTTTTTTTTTTCATCATGTCTGAAGAAAAATACTCTCTATACTTGAATTTTAACGAAGGTTATTGTAGATGCCATAACGAATCAAGTCCATTTTAGCTACTCGAAACATGAACATTATTTTCTTTTACCCTAAATAATGTGCATGCGTGACTAAATAAACACGATCAATTAATGTAATAAATAATACGTTATGTACACCAATACTGAAGTTCAATGTCCATGTCTAAGTTAAAATAAATTTTTCTGGACGTTTAATAAAACATACTTGGTTCACTATGGCAACAAACTTTCCAATTATATACGTCATAAAATAATTAAATATACAGTATTTTTTAATTTTTTTACAATTTCATTATTGTTTATAAACAAAAGTTTTAAATATGTCCTGACTGGGGTTATTTTCCGCCATTTCTCGTTGTCGAAACACAAGTTACCGAAGCTGCAGTTTCGCATAGTGGTGTAAACACATTCCCTAGACCTTGGTTTAGAAAATGTGAAACTGATATTTCGATCGTATTTCTTCCGTATGAAATTTGGTTGTCTTAATTAATGTCTTTTGTTGTTGCAATGATAAAAAAACAGAACACATCTAAAATTTTTAACAAAAAATAACACCGACTTCAAAAAAATCTACTCTGAATAAAAAGCTCTAAAAAGTAACAAATATTAGCAATATTTTAGACTACTTAGACTAGGCCTACACTCAATTTATTAAAACAGTAAGATACAATTATTGTTACTTTTGGAGTGGGTGCCAGCCAAAATTTTAAGAAATTTTTCGAAATTTCCTAAAATTGACAAAATATATTTAAAGTTACGTTAGTTCGATGATGAAGCAATACCTAGTTAAACCAATTTACTACTGAACACAGCTGCCTAAAGCGACACCTTAATTACAAATAAACCTATTTACAAACATAAACAAAACCGGGACTTAAAGTGACACCTCGAAAATCTATTGACAAATGAGCACAGATGTCGTGTAAAACAAATCTAAATACCTTAAAGCGATTCTACGCATCAAGAAACCACAATCGAATCGATGGTGTTTTACAAAAAGGGAGTTATCAACATATGAGAGGCTTATTGATAACGCCCTACTCGCAGAACACATCGGAATACAATTAAAGAAAACTTTAGATGTCGGACACGTCTGCCTTCACGCGTCTGCCTTCATTCGGGTCGCTCATTCAAGATGCTCCCCTCCCAGCCCCACCGTACACTCTCGCCGCTGCACCTCGTGCTGTTCAACGCCGCGCGACTGCTGTCTTTGTGTCTGGTAAGAAATGCTTAGTTTTCCGTCAACGTTAAATTTCATTAAATTATATGTATACCTACGCTACTTCGTTACACGTTTGTAAACTTTGGCTGGCGCCGACTTCTAAAATAACAATTGTATGTTACTGTCCTAATAAATGTATTGTATTCTAAGCAGTCTAAAAATTACGTAAATATGTTTTACTTTTGGTGCTTTTTTTTTTCAGAGTATATTTGTTTGAATTCGGTATTATTTTTTGTTACAATTGTTTCGAGTACTTTATGAGACACCTTTGCCTCGTATACAAAGAGAGTGGATTTCAAAGTTTACATGTAAATGCAGGCCGCTGCCACTATTTCCTGATCATGCAAATAGTGAATACTTTTGTTAGAGATGATGGTTAGAGAGGCTGGTACACCGCGAAAATGTTTTGTGTCAACATATCCTTGAAAACCCTGTAGTTAATTACAACCCATGCGATTAGGTGATGTATGTCTGACACAATGCAGCTGCCTGCAAACCAATAATAGGCATCAAATATTACAACAGCGGGATTCTTATTGGATCAGTCAAACAGGGCAACAGTTCCACACAAAAGCTAAAACCAGTCATCTTCTGGTAGGCTGAACGTGCGTTGAAACCCAGCAAGCAGTCAAGTTTTCTCGCGATAAATCATCCTCTCTCTAATGATGGTTTATCACGGGAAAACACTACTTAAACGTACGTTCAGCCTACCCTTTGATTATTGTCTTTCGCATGTACGTGAAGCTGTTACCCTATTTGACTGAACCAATAATAATCCTGCTCTTGTAATATTTTATGCCTGTTATTGGTCTGCAGATAACTACATTGTGTCATACGTGTATCGCCCAATTGTACATGTTGCGAGAAACCACAGTATTTTCATGGGTAAGTTGGTACAAAACATTTTCGCGATATACCATCATGTCTAACTATTGTACATCACAGGAAAAACACTAAGTGAAAGTAAATATTCAAATGCATTTTCTTGGCTTATGGGTGTGAGCCGCGTCTGGAGATTGTCAGACAATGGCCGCGAAAGCCTGCGATCTATTTTAAATATTTAAAACTGTTTCTGAAGTTGCTCTGTGCCTTAATGTTCGTTGCAGTTATTCAATTTAGGTTTCTAGTTTATTGCACATTCACTTGACTTTTTAACATGTCGTTTCAGAAACACTCAAACATTGTGAACGGATTATTTTTAAAACGCCATTAAATGTTAATGTACGGAAGTAGCAAATTAACATTAAAAGATTAGTTTTCTGATTAGAAAATATTTCAAAAAACCTCAGCAACAGAGTAGGAATTTTTAACTTTAATACGTTCACAGTTGAAAACTTCAACGATATAAACATAAAACACACACAAAACCTTGTGATACAGGTTGCGAGCTAATAGTCCAACTTATTCGTTTCCACGGCAATGTCGCTAGTTTCAAAACAGGTTATACTGGTGTATCACTACGTTAAAGAGTTTCTCATTTCTATTGTCGCGCCCGCGGCTTCAAATTTATGACAAATGCCTATCGCTGTTACAATCGGGTGTTGCACTCGCAACGGAAAATGAGCGTTCATTGGACACATGCGGCCGGAAAAATCTACAATGATTTTTTTTTTTTTTTTTTTTTTTTTTTTTTGCGGGGAACAGAGGAGCAGAACTGGCTACTCAAAAATGTAGTGGAATGTGTTTCTAAAACAGTCGTAAATACCCTTAAAAATATTTTGCACCATTTAGAACTTTAAAAATGTTTTTGTTTCGGTGATTGTTGTAGAAATAAAAAAAAATAGTAATAATTGCAAACTTTTAATATTACTATCAGAATTTAAAATGTGAAATAACCAAAAAGTTTTTTCACAAACTTTTATATTTTATTTACTATTTTAATTATATTTTTTTTTAGAAAAAAATTGTTTCTGAAAGTGGTACATTTAAAGTATAAATATAGTTTTTTACGACGCATTTGATATAATTTGAAGTAGGCCTACTTAAGACTGAATTTGTGCACCACTCAGAGGCCTTAAATTGAAAACCACGCGAAGTAAGCTAGTAGCTTATAAAAATCAAGTCGCAAATGGGTTTTCAATTCGTCAGTTAAGTGAATATAGTGGGAGTGATGCTACCGTGAAAATCTACTTTTGTTTCTTTAAAAAAAAATAATAAAAAATGAACTCACTTGATACTAACCATTGACACTTTCAATAGTGTCCAAACAATGAAAGATCACATTTTTTTTACTATCGTTATAGAAATTCAACTGCTACGTCGAGTTTCTTGAAAACATATTTTTGACGTACTTTTCCACACGCTAATATCGTGCAAAATGTATGCCCTCTGCCCTAAGTAACCCTGTATAGGAGTGTTTCCAACAATTTTCACGGTATTAATTGACAGACGCACCAGTACTACAGACGTTTGTTCCAAAGAAATGACAATGTTAGCATTTCATGGAAGGGTACACAAAGGGTTAAAAGAGAAAACGATCAGGACTTTAAAACACGCGCAGTTAATTCCGGCATAATAGTCACAATCAACCACGCCATTTATACGGCGCATTTACTGAAAGCTCAAGTGAGATTAAAATTTGCCACAGAAGTACGTCTTATAGAGCAGTAAAATAATGCGTATTTAAACACTACGAAACTCAAATTTTTCCTCCATTTGATTTTTTCACGAACGTTTAAGTAGGTAACAACAATACGTTGAGAATGTGTGGTAGGTAGATGAATGACCGCTAAAAAAAATCATTAATTTAAATATTAAAAAAAAAAGTAGATATAGAAAAACTACACAACAAACCTTAGCCAGATTTATGAACAAACATTTACCTATAATGAAGCATTTGTTAAGCATAATCAGTTCCGCCTTCTTCAGAAATATGTTATTTGAGAAAAACATTTATTCACAAATTACGAGAAACCTATTGTATAAGGTTGCTGTTTTTTTATTTTTCCAAATTGGCTTCGAGGAACGTACAGTTTTAAACTGATCTTTTAGCGCTGACTCACCTACCATGCCTTCGTAAATTACTGAGAGCCTAAAGTTGGCTCTGCACGGTTACTCTAATCCGTGCCCGGTAAAGATAATTTAAATGTGATCCATATTTCTTAAATACAAGCGCTTATAATTTCGCACTCTACGTCATTTAGATAAACACATATGAATTTCATTGGTTTTAATTAATTTTTGATAAGAAAAGTAAATCGAGCCCTATTTGTTTTTCTCTGCCTCTCTCACACAAGTTCATTTCTCTCCCTCCCTGTAAATCTCACACACACATTTATCTATCCCTCTCTGTCTTTCTATAGCCCCCTTCCATTTCACACACGCGTACATCTTCTAAATGTGTGCGTGAGGTTACGCTTTGTTAAACATTTATCATCCAGTCATTAAACAGGAAAAAAAAATGCCGGCAATTTTACAGCTAATGCGGAAAGAACCGAGACGGAACGGTTCCAAAACACTTGCCTCGTATTCGGGAGGACTCGGATTGGATTCTCAGCTCCGGCCATCTTGTCTTCGGTACACCAAGATTTTCCTAAATCACTCGATGCGAATTATGGGATGGTCCTGAATATAGGCCCGGATCGAATCCTTCCCATCTTCCCCTATGAATCTCCATCGTGACCGTGAAACAGTTTCGAGAGCACGTCAAAACCATAAATAAATAACAAATTTGCTATTTTCTAGGGCTTTCAACACTGAAATAACCAATAGACAGCTATATTAAGGGTGCCGCCAAACACGCGCTTCATGTGCGTTGCAATATGTTCGTAAACACGTTTTATTATGAAACTATTCCACGTGTGCACGCTGTTATAATTTACAAAAAAAAAAAAAAAAGCACTTCAGACAAGGACGAAATTACATTGTTGAGGCATCATGGTAATAAAAAGTTTCGAAGCCCTTCAAGATAGCTAAAAACAGCCTTTTCACATCGCGGTACTTAAAAAATATACTACCCTGATGTATGAGAAACTCAGAAAGTGCAATGAACTTTGCTGCACACGTTCCACCAATAAAATTGTATGGTCTCCCTTTAAAGTTTCATACTAAAAACGAATCGGCGGGAATCTTGCACGCTAGTTCAGCACTTGGCCCGTAATGGCGATGGGCCTTGATGCGCGCTTCAAGGTCGCCCTTATAGCTTCGTCACCCCTGGGCCTCGATCACGCAGGTAGGCGGCGCCCTCAAATCACAAAATTAGCTTGGGCAGAGCAGAATTTCCATTCGAGGCTTTCAAAATCAATTCGAGTATAGTTACAAGACCTTGAATTGATTGAAGGTTTTTAGTAATGATTTGGTGATTCAACAAGCCTGGTCATGTAACTAGCCAAACCCGTTTACATAATATAACAACCTAATATCGTGCACGACTCTAGGACGGGGACGTGAATGAATGAATGAATGAATGAATGAATGAATGAAGAGGTTATGGTCAGCACTTAACATCTAGGATGTTACATGGTGTATGGAATGAAGGGGCGGGGGAAACGGGAGTTCCCGAGAAAACCCGCCGACCAGAGGCATCGTCCGGCACGATTCCCACGTGACAAATCCGGGGACCGACCCCTCCGGGAATGGATCCCGGAACGCCTTGACTGGAGGGGAGACGAGTGCTCTAGCCACAGCGTCTACCGCGGCCCCTTGGGACGGACGTGACGCAAGATCGTCTGGACAAAATCGCGCCTGTGTGCTGATCAGTAGTACCGTAGACAGGCGCCTGCGCCCAGCGACACGTGTAATTATCGCCGTGTAAGTACACCAGTGTGTAACTGGTCCAGAGTGCATGTGGGACGCCGACATCTCGGTCGCAACCACTCCCGCGTCGACGCAGATTAAGGGCGTTCAAGTGGGGAAATATCATAATTTGTAGACATTACTTAAGAGTACATTTACCTCTAACGAAAAAAAAAAAAAAATAGCGCAGCCAGTTTTCTCGTAATGGCACTTCAAAGTCAAAATTTGCATATTTTTACTTCATACAAAACTTGAAAACCAGTTAACATATTGAAATAGAAAAATCACATCAAAACTACACGTCACTCTCTACGGCTTGAAGCATATAAAAACCCATTATAAAATATTTTTGTATTTAAAATAAATATCTAAAAGTAACAAAAAAATTTTCAAATTTTGAAATTTTTATTTAACATAAAAATTTTTTGTTATGAGTTTTATATGCTGCAAGCCATAGACACTGACAAGTAGTTTTGATGTGATTTTTTTCCAATTCAATACGTTAACTGGTTTTCAAGTTTTGTATGAAGTAAAAATATGCAAATTTTGACTTTGAAGTGCCATTATGGAAAAACTAGCTGAGCTAATTTTTTTTTCGTTAGAAGTATATGTACTCTCAAGTAATGTGTACAAAACTAACGCTCTTTCATACAAATACAAAATTTTAATTTTTCCCCGCTTGAACAACCTTAAGGGCTTGGGCCCGAGTTTCTCGGCTTTCGAGAAAATTATTTTTTTACATCCATATGAGAGTCAACATCGTAAAATGGCTTCGTAACTTTTTTGCAAATTGGTTTTATTATGTAACGTAATTTTTCGAGACAAACTGTATGATGAGTACAGCTAATTTATTTGTTAAAAGGAAATTTAGTTAATTAACTAATTAGCAACTAGTTTGCAGTCTTCTGACTCGACAAAATTAGAGTATGCAGTTTAAATCAGTCATAACAAAGTTACGAAGCGATTTTACGATATCGGCTCCCATTTATGTTTTAAAAAATAATTGTCATTAAATGCTAATAAATTCTGGCCCATGCCCTTAAGGCCTCGCTTTTTAGTTTTGCAGTGGTTTCAAAAATATTTTCTTTGACGCAAGTTAATACATATATCAAAAATTCATTCTTACAGTTTTAACACTTATATATCATCGCTTGTACCTAAATTTTTCTGTTGCAAGACACCAAACGGATTTTTGGATTTCTGCCCCTGAAACAGCACATATTTTGTTGTCAAATTAAGCCAAAATGAAGCAAAATAATTGTTTGCTAGTAAACGGTACATTATTTTAAAAAACGCTCTGACAAAATTGTGGTGTGCCGACAGAATTTCTGACGCCACAGGCAATTAATATTCAATTCCGGACGTTTCTACAGAGTAGACATACAATACAAATATTAAATAGAGCACAGAAAATTTTGCTGGAATTACAATGGCGCGACGGGAGCGACGCGAAGGACGCGTCGCGAATAACAGAAGACGTCGGCCAATCAACGTCGAGGTTTCTGTGACTTCGGCGTGACAGAAATGGCGGACGCGACGCGAATCCCTAACAGACAGTATACCGATTTTATTGGCGTCGGAATTTAACTTTGTGACCAAATGTTGGTGGAACTTGTGAGTTGGTAGTGAAATGTGTATATTTATTTAACAAGAGATTTCTGACTGTTATTATTTCCACACGCAGGAAAGCCTTAAATACATTACAACTAAACGAAGAAATAATAACATAAAACATAACGCAAACTTTAATGACTGTCGTGTAAGAGGTTAGTATGAAGTGGAAACTATCATTGCCTCTGCGCGCAAGGCACCCAACGTCTTTTACTTTTCAGTTTATTTATTCATCGTTGTGAGAAACATTTATATGCTATAGAACTCGTCATGCAAATATCAGCAATACAAATTATACATACAAACAATAGAGACTGTCTTACTGACAAAGCAATATAAATAGTATACACAAAACAATGGAAACTGTACAGACTAAACAATGCAAACAGTACAGGCGCAAGAACACAAAAGTGGAATAAATACAGAACAATTTAAGTATAGGTGATGCGGAATAAAGTGAACACTCAAAAAAGCCCTGATTAATTTCTATTTTCTGCCAGTTTGTATCTTTCCGCTACATGTAAACATCAACATTGCCACGTGCTTTTATTTACCTAGGATCGTGCAATGTTTACAACTACATTAAACTGCTTCGATACATTTTAGCTGCAATATCTACTCATTAAATGCACGGGGCTGAATATAAAATATAATAAAAAGTAACCTTAGTTATAAATACCTGCGCGTTAATGTCTCATAACGCTGGTTTCTCTCCATCGACTAATTTATACAACATGCACTATTGCCGTTACGAATCTCGTAAATGCTGGCATATTTTATTTGAATTTGTAACTCAAAACCGCCACTA
>PNEQ01069062.1:0-16596 GCA_003012365.1 Medauroidea extradentata | reverse complement strand
GCACGCAAATGATGCAAATGGCGGGGCGGTGAAAAAACGGCGAGAACCTACCTCTGATGCCACCTGTCGGTGGAACTTTGAACTGACTGAAGCGCGGAGCAAGCTGTAACGAGCAAGATGACGTGAGATCGACGACAGCGTCACATTATCCTGACGCCAATCGAGTCTAATTGTACTGTAAGTAGAAATGTCAATAAGATCATAAATAAATATTTTGAAGTATATTAAATACAGAGAGGTCGATTTCATCTGATGTTCTTTCAATAATATTGTATTCAAATAGGAAAATACACGGAACTACATGCGACGAATCGCTACCAACCATACAAGCAGTAAAGTAACTATTGCTAATGGTGACTTATATGCAGTAATGGCTAGTGATTTTTTTCAAAGGTTAAATCTTTAGTGCTCACTTTAACCCGAATGACCTATATAAATAGTTGCATACAAAGAAAATTATTTTACAAATTTTATTGAATAAAACTGCAGTTTAGTAGCACAGATTTTTGCAACCATACGAATGCAAACAATTACTGTATGTGCATATAAATCTTAAACATATACATTATTACACACACGCGTACAACACACACACAAACATATATATTACAAGTCAAAATTAAGGCATGTAAAATTCATTCACAACATAGTATATAGCCTATACAAGAGTTATTCACAATACTTAATTGTTCTTTCATTTTTTACTCTAGGGTAACGTGAATTTATTCTATAAAAATAAAGAGTAATAGTTTATATAGGTACGTACAAGGGACAGAAAGTGTTGCAAACCAGCGGTGCTGTCTTTTAATTGTACTGTGACAAACGTAAAAGTATGACACGTGTCATAATACTATTTTGAAGACCGTATACAGAAAATTTGGAAGCTAAAACCGGTCTTGATAACACCTGTTTCGGATATCAAACAGTACTTATTGGAATCACGACTATAAATTGTTTTACTAGGCTATAGGTCATTCGGAATAAAGTAAGCACTAAAGATTTAATCTTTGAAAAAAATCACTAACCGTTATTTCATATAATGTAACATAGTTACCTTACTCGTTGTACGGTTGGCAACGAATTGCGGAATATAGTTCCATGTATTTTCTTATTTATATGCAACAATACTGAAATAAAATAAAATTAATTCGACATATTTGTGTTCTACATATTTAATAAACATTTTTTTTTATCGGACTAAATAGGTTCCTGCCGACTGCGTAATTTATCTTCGACGCGCAAACATCAAGTGACGTGTCCAGAGAGGTTGTACATTTCTCGTCGTTAGCCGTTACACGCGGAAATATACGAATTGTCTGAAAATATAACTTCAGCAGGGCTTTTTTGAGTGCTTACTTTATCCCGAATCGCCTACAGAAGAACTAATTTCTAATGTTTTTCACATTTAGACACGGCTACAAAATATCCCACTGTTTTTCAATCACGTATTTCCTACAGAACTTCAGCAACATACTTCCCGCGCCAGCCAAGATTAGTCATTACTCATTAGTAGAACCATTTTTGGTGCAAATAATTTCGCACCAATTTGTTTTGGTGATTTACGTGCACATCTGTAGCTCTACTTAATGGTTATTGGCAGCGTGCATTTGAACAGAGATGTCACTCATTTGACTGTACCACACTCTAAATCGGAATTAGTGAATATTCACTGATTCACGATAATGTACGGGGCAGTTTCAACAATTTTAATAAGTGAAAGTAGTCACTGTTTAATTTGTGAATATTCACTGACTTCCTTTAAGAGTGCCAACATCTCACAAGTGAATCAGAGAATATTCACCGGTTTTTCCAGTTGTTTTCAAAGAACAGTTTTCACTTATTGAATCAGTGAAAACTTACTGGAAAATCTGTGGACATTCACTATTTAACTTGTGGAATGTTGGCACTCTTTATCGGAATCAGTGAATAGTCACCGATTTCACAGTGGTTACTCACTAATTCAGTTTGTTGAAACTGCCCCATCCATCAGCGTGAATCAGTGAATATTCACTAATTCAGATTTAGAGTGCACAGAGAATAAAAATACTGCGACATAATAAGTGTGCGGTATGTGGGTATATGCCTAAAGCCCTCTCCACAGTAACACGACGCTGCGCGAAGCGACGCGATGTGACATGACGTCACACCAAACGAGCCAATCACAGTTACTTCGCTCGCGATGCGCGACATCGTGCGACATATCACCAAGCGACGAGGCTGACTTGCCGCTCGGGCGATATCGTTGATGACGTCAAAAACAACATCCAATTAGAAGCAAGAATGCGAAAAATAAGAAAAATAACTATTGTGACGTTTGTATACAAGAGAAAAATAATGAGAAGGAAGGAACGACGGATGGAATATTAATTTAGCCACACATATTACCTGCCTCACAGGAACATTACCTGACATCCCGCCACATATTTTGCTTATGTAATATAAAAGGTGCTTATAAAAATTAAAGTTTCAAGTTTAAGATGTTCGAAATTCAACCCGAGTGTAACTAGCCCGTGTTCGAAAATTAAACTATGACCTCTCGGTCAATTACCGATCTAATATTATATTTAAATATAAATAAAATACAGTGTACAGAATGAACTGTGGGTGTAGCATTTGGCAAAATATTTATCACGTAAAAAATATAAATAAATCTAATCTAATCGAACCTGCTCACGTAACTGAAACAGCCCATGAAAATAACGTACCGTACTCCTGCGAGTGAATTTTTGTAATTGCCCTATGTGGTTCACATGTCTTCACACAGATGGCAGGCCGTGTCAACTTTTCTTCCGCTAGATATATCGCCTCGCTCTCGCATCGCGTCGCGTCATTGCAAAACGCACTGCTGGCGATGCTTTGCGATGTCGATGGCTTTCGCTTCGTTGTGTCGCCACACCGCGTCGCGTCGTGTAATTGTGTAGAGGGCTTTAGACGCTGAGAGTTTAAAAAATACATCCAACAGCTGAAAATGAAGCAGAGCTGCAGATGTGCAAATAAGAAATTGAAATAAGACGGTTAAAAATTCTTTTCGTCAAAATTCAGTGACTCTAGCCATTGACTTATTGTCACGTAGTCTAAATTTAAAGAAAACTGAATATTTAGACCACTGAGACATGCTCGTAGCGTAAAATGACAGATTCATTACATAACTTTGTTGAAGGGAACACAGCACACCACAATCGATGACATCAATTAGGTCTATAGGACAGTAAACATAATTCGCCAATGAATATTGCCTTAGTGTGCACTGCGATAAAATTAAATTACGAATATTCCAAACTAGTTTACCGTGTTTAACTTGTGTCAATTATGGCAGTTGGTGGAGTGTTATTACAACTGGCGTGTGACATGTGATAAGTTACGAGCGAATTCCCATTAATTTTCTTTTTTCTCCGTTCAAGCGTCGAACTTCTATCGCATCGTTTTGTAATTAGCTGTATGTAACACCATCCTTTTAACCCAAAATGCAAATATTGCCTTTAAAAAAATTCACAATTTTTTTTTCTCGGGCATGATTGATCATGTTCTCTTACATGAATTCGAAAGTACCGGCCGAGTTATGTTAAACGATGCGTATTATAACGTCTGGCTGAAAGCCAACTGCAGCAGGCGGCAAAAGATTTAACGGAGGCCGTTAGTCTGAAAACCATCTCCACGATAAATGCCAAGCAAATCCGTGCCTTGGCACATTGGCGGTACGGCGAGATAAACGCGCTTTCGCATCAACGAGGCGCCCTTATGGATTTGCCGTGCTGCTGCTTATGACGATTCGCAGAGATTTATGCTCCTCGAAAATACGTCGAATACGCCTCATTGGTATGCGAGTCAGAAGTCACAAAACGTCTTCTCGAGTCAATATCCCGGCAATGAATCATTATCGATTCAGCATCAATGCGGGCGCGTGAGTGTGCGTGTGTAGGTGAGTATGTGTGTGTGAAAGAGACTGGGAGACATACACTATAACTATATGTTCGTATTTTTACAATACAAATCCTTGGAAACCCAATTGTCACTCTCATAAAACTAGAATAAGCTGAGCAGATTTCAAAAAGATTAAGGTGAATCATCACAAGCTAAGTTTGAATTATTGAATTTTTTTTTTTTTGTTATTTGATACTTTATAAACACTTATTTAAGACCATGTCCCTCTATTCCTTTTGTTTTTTGCGATTATTATTTTTTTACGCTTGAACGAGAGTAGATATAAAAAATCTGATTGGCAGATTTATTTAAAATGACTTTTGCCGTGATAGATACTTTTTTTTTCAAGACAATACGGTTTCGAATAAAAAGTCAATAACCAGAATTTCGTTAGTTATATAATCAGCAAAAAGCGTTGTACTTACTGTCCTGAAAAAAATCAGCCAACATGGAGAAGACGATTTTAAACAAAACTGCCGAACAGATTTTTGATACCTGCTCTTGTTTAGGCGTAAAAAATTAATATTGCGAAAAAAAAAGTAT
This sequence comes from Medauroidea extradentata, assembly GCA_003012365.1. Lineage (NCBI taxonomy): Eukaryota > Metazoa > Arthropoda > Insecta > Phasmatodea > Phasmatidae > Medauroidea > Medauroidea extradentata. The sequence continues at coordinate 12,132 of PNEQ01069062.1, read as the reverse complement.
AAACATGGGAGAGTGGCCTAAAAATATACTGCGCTACACTTGAGAAAATACCGACCTTGCGCGGGAATTTCTTGCGAAAGGCACGTATTGCGCGAAACGAGACGATAGCGCATGTTCTATTTTTTGGAGCCCAATGATGCGATGTGCAGGAGTTTAGTGATCCTATTGGTCGTTATATGTGACCTAGCAAGATGATATTCTATTAATCATACGTACGTGATGTGTGAAGAGGTATTCAGGGGAAGCAAATACTGTCGTTGAATAAAGTTTTCCTTTTCCTCACATGCATTGTGCAATTGATTAACAGGTTTTCAAAATAAATTCTGTGAAGATTGCTTTGGAGTTGAGTAAACGTGACTGGATGTAGATTTTTAGCCATACTCCATTGCGATGCAGATGTCTGTCAATGAAAACTACAGGGGTTAGGAAAACATAAAAAAGCAGCGTATGCTTTGGTCAACAGAACACACACAACATAAAATACCACGTGGAACCGGGTCAGATAAAGCATGGACAGCTAAGTAATAAAAATAAGAAAGAAAAAATGAAAGTAGGCGACATAGATTTGAGGCCTGCTTTGACAAAATAACAAACAGATCAAATATGTTCATGGACCATGTGTGTCTTTCCCTGAAGACGGGAACAGATACGAGTTCCGGGAACGTCGTTTTTCTGTTCGTGTGTGGAAAACTACTGTGTTTTATTTCCCTCATCGATGTGTCGAATTTTTTTTTGTGTTTTTTATATTTCTGTTTGACATTTTACCAAAGCAGTCCTCCAACCTGTGTTGTCAATTTTGGCGCTGTTTGTTTTTTCTTTCTTATTTTTTTCTTGACTGTCCTTGATTTATTTGACCGATTACATTTATGAAATTTTATGTTGAGTGTGTATCCCTGTTGACTAAAGCATACTCTGTTTTTTTTTTTTTTTTCTGTTTTCCTAATCTATGTAGTTTTCTTTGACAGACATCTACATCGCAATAATGGAGTATGTCCAAAAAAACTACATTTAGCCATGCACTCCCATTGTACAACTCTTTCAATGAAGTAAACGTGACACCTATCTTACAATGTCAAGGTTATTTTATACCAACCAGGGCTATCAATTAATCTGGAAGTAAGACAATACTGCGCTGTAGATGTGTGTGAACAATTCGTACGAAATTGGTATTCTCACACTAAATTTTACGTATAAAACATTTCGCACGAAACCCATCTTGCATCGCGTGAAACATGCTTTACACAATGTAACTTGGTGAGCTCACAGCTTAGCAGTTGTTTGTTTCTAAACATTAAAAGTGTCTGTTACACACACAGAGTGTCCTTGAACCTAGTGCAAATATTTTCGCGAATTTTAAGTTAGGAGATGCTCGTGTGAGTGTTTTGATGTATACGACGTCGTAAATGGATCCTAACGGTACTGACAAAAATATACTCATACTTCAAAGTCATTATTTTTGCGATTCGTGTTGTATGTCCATCTAAGCACTGAAGTGGATTTGACTACATTATCAGACAGCTTTAAGGAAAGTTTGTTTTTGATTACGCATTTCACGACATCAAAAGAAAGAACATGTCTTCGAAAATTGTGTATTTTATTTTATTTTTTACAAGCGTCAAGTCTTAAACTTTTTTCTCATCCAAATATTGCCACTGTGCCAAATAATATAGCAATCTGCTAATCTAATATTTTCCCAGTAATTCAGAAAGTTCAATAGTTCTCTAACCGTTTAAAAACAACCCACCCTGCTCCGAAATTAAAGCACACTGAAAGAATAATTTTGTGATTGCCACAATTTTTTTGTGATTACAACAAAATGTTTCTGTGATTATCACAAAAATAGCCTATTAGGCAGGGTGAACACCAACAAAATATTTTTTAGCCACCACAAATAATTTTTTTTCAGTGCAGCCTGCGCCATTATAGCAAACACTAAGAAATAAAATAAAAACCGTTTTCGAGATTTTATAAATCAAAACATTGAAAAAGTGTTACAAATGGAATTTGCGCCTATTTTGCAGTGTAACGCGCCACATTAACACCCCTCTGAGGATTTTTTAAAATCCTATATCAGCTTTCTAGCACCAGTGGCTGCAGAGAAATTGCATTTTTTGTCATTTGAATCCACGAAAATATATTAATTAATTTTAATTTTCGAAAATCAATAACAAAGACTTGAGAAAAATATACACAAGTTTGGATTCTTCATGTAAAGATAGAAGCCTATACTCTGCAGAACCAATAAAGTCTGACACGTGAAGTTTCAGACCAATGATTGATTTGACATTGAACGGTCCTTGTTAGACTGCTACAAGTATGAAGAGTCAGAAGTTTTGAGCAAAGAAGGTAATGAAAATATAATAAGTAGTGTATAAGACGTCAGTCTAATACTCCCCTTAAGAACTTAATACATACAATACGGATATACGAAATTTAAATAGAAACATAAACTGCGAAATTAAATTATGGCAAAATAAATAAAAAATAATTTCGAAAATAAATGTAAAAAAAAATACTATCTCGGTGTAGTTATAATCTGAACATATACAGATGATAAGGGATTTATAACAATACAGTAAATGTTATGCACAACTAGTTAGTAAAACAAACCACTGTAATGAAGCTCAAACATAACAGCGATTAGAATAATTTTGCAAATACTCCTCGTTCCGACACACAACAAACGAAAAAATCACACCTCTCTGCTCGTGTTTTCGAACATGGATTTTATACCGAATTCCTTTCAACAGCACGAAACGAAAATAGCGGATAAAATAACTAAATGTTGACATGCGTTCAATGAAAACAAACGTAAACTTATAGGCGCTTACTAATAAAATTAATTGCATGTTTCTCTGGGGGAAAAAAGTAAAACGAAAAGAAATTCAATGAAAATTTTGCATTCAGTTACACGTTTCTAATATTATCACAAAATACGGAAAATGGTTTGGAATAATATTGTCAAAATGAGAATGCCTACTGTGCTTGTATTCATAACAGTTGTATGCATTAAAAACTTTTTTTAAATATCTTGCTGCAATGTTTACTTTTCCCCTTACTTTATTTTAAACTGAACCAGGCAAATAGCCGTACAATTATGTTACAAAGAAATATTATTTTTACATTTTTTTCCCTTTTGTACTCATCATATAAGACATAAATAAGCATTGATATATTGACAAAATAAAACGCACACCCATGCCTAATGACCGCTGGCAAAACAAGATTTTGTTTTAATAACTTCATTTAGAAGACTATAAAATAAGAACAGTTTTAGTGTTGCACAACCTTAAAGCAACTGCAAAACAAGTTCATTGACATGAGTAGTTAGTATACATTTAATGCATACGGCTTTATTAAAAAGTATAGATAATTCTAAGCTGTGAAATATAATGTTGTGAAAATATGTATGGAGTTAGTCAATCATCCTCGTAACATTCTCTAACGTTGTGAGGCAAACATGCTATCACTTACATTTGGTGCAAAAAATACGTAACACTACAAAGTTAAGTTCAGTATTATGCATGATATAGAAACAAACATAGTAAATGCGTATGATCCGGTTCATGGTAAACAGTATCGTAACGACAAAATACATTTTTTGTAAAAATAAAAAACATTTTTGAGAGCTCGCACGGTGTATAACGTTCAAGAAACCACCCAGTACAGACGAGTTTGCGTGGAATTCGTGAAAATGCGCGAGTTGTGAATTTATGAGCATATGTTAATGATAAACCAATACGGTCTAAATAACGAAATATTTTCGAATAGATGTAATGATTATAACGACATTAAAATATGTGCTATAGCTACAGTCATGTGGTTAAGGGTGCCTTCTTGTAAGTCGCGATGCAAGCAAGAATAGGAATTTCAAGTTTGAATTCTATTTGGCACTGCTCAGTTATTTTTAATAATATCGCTTTCGGACAAAAGCAAGGGCGCCCATCTTATAGATTGTAAGGGGAGCCAAGATCATAATATATGTTTATGTCAACAGGAACAGATATTGTCTATGTACAAATTTGTAGCCATTGGCATATTTCGACACATGAAACAGCGTTGATTACGAAACTTATCAAACTGTAAATAATTTGATATGCGTTGTATTAAAAAATAAAACTAAACACATTGTGGAACATCTGTTAGGGGGGGGGGAAGCTCAAGCCCCACCCCGCTACCCCTTATGGGCGCCCTTTGACAAAAGACATTTTGTACAACGGGAACAGGAGAATATTGCTAAAGAAATAAAAATGTATGACAAAATTTGCGAAACTATGTTTTCAAGTGTTTCTGTTAGTGGAAATAGTTGTAAGTCCACAGTTTTCAGGATACTAAAGAATTTCTAAGAGATCCTATAGCAATGTGGGCCTCACTGAGATGAACAAAAAAATTTTGTGACGGCGTATGTAGGCTAGGGTCGTATGTAGGGTACCGTAAACCGGGGTTACTGTGACCATTTTCGGGGTTACTTTGACCACTCAAAACATTAGGTTTTTGGGTTTCGTGGTAAATAAACAGATAATCTGATCCGAGTCTTTTAAATTTTTTCTTTCATCCTTAAAGTTTATGTTTGAAACATACCACTAAACGACATAAAAACCAAAATTTTGAGTGGTCAAAGTAATCCCACAAGGTCAAAGTAACCCCGGTTTACAGTACCAAGCCACATCGAGTATAATTTCAGTCCAAGCTCTCTTGTTTCTACTTATTAGAGAAAGTAATTTTTACGGTTAAACGAGAGCAGATATCAAAAACCTGTCTGGCAGTTTTGTTTAAAATTGTCTTGTCTGTGTTGGCTGATTTTTTTCAAGGCAGTAAATATTATGGTTTTAGTTAATTTGTAACTAACGAAATTCTGGTTAATTGACTATTAAGTCGAAACTATATAGGCCCCTATTTTCTTGATTAACTAAAAAGTAGCTATCACGGCAAAAACTATTTTTAACATAACTGCCAAACCGAATTTTTATATATGCTCTCGTTTAAATTTTAAAAAAAATAATAACTATCGCAAAAACAGTATAAACTAGATAACAGGGCCTAGGGCGCGATGTACCGCAATTTTCATCACCTTGTTTTTATTTTTCATTTGTACCAGATTTTTTTTTTCTTATTTTAGACACAAAATGTGACTAAAATTGGCTCTTATGAATTTTTTTTATCTCTCATAGTTTTTGCGTTATGGCATTCTAAAGTAAGAATTTGCTACAATGTCACGTACATAAACACAAAGAATAACTGTTTTTTTTTTTTGTATTTAAATAAAATACTAAAACTAAAAATAAACATTTTCAAAATTAAATAGTATTTTAGAAAATACAAAAATATTTTATTGTGCGGTTTAACATAGCTGAATTTTTAGCCTACAACATCGCTATTCACTGTGATTTTTTTTTTTTTTTTTTTTTTTTTTTTTTTCCAGTTTGGTAAGTGGGTTGGTTTCAGTGCCGTCCTTAAAACGGAAACATGCAAATTTTACTTTAACGAGCCATTAAAAACGCAAAAACTATACAAGATAAAAAAATTTATAAGAGGAAAATTTAGTCACATTTCGTGTCTAAAACAAGAAAAAAATACCTGGTACAAATATAAAAACAACAACATGGCAACGAAAATTGCGGTACATCGCGCGCACTTAACATACATATACCTATCCTTGCTAGCGCCAGGGCTCAGAGTGCCGTGAGACATACAAGACTGGATTTCTCGAGCCATTTTATATTCGCTGGAAAGAATTAAAAATGTTAGCCACACGGGCGAGACTGGTGCATGAGCCCAAAATAATACCACCTTTACGACAGAGAACTTCATTGGCGTGCAGGGTTTTTACTGTATTATTATCATCATCATCATCATCATCTGGTCACTTTATGTGAACTCGAACAGCTTCAAGGCCTCGGTAGACGTACACGAGGGAAAGATGATTTAAAGAACCATCCCAGTATTCGACTGGAGTGATTTCAGAAAACCCTGGCAAATCGAAATCAAGAAGGCCGGAGCCAGGGACAAACCCGGGTCCTCTCGAATGCGAGGCGAATATTTTACCGCTGCTCCGGCACGCCGGCGTAAAGATAAATGAATGCTTCTCTGTTTATAGTTTACGAATAACATCGGTACTTGTCTAGACAGAGCAGTTTGAAGCCGTTTATAAGATATTTGGAGGAGACCCCAACACATGTGTACAACAAGCGTGCTGTAGTTTCTAAAAACCCAGAGGCACAGTTTCAAGTCCGTTTTATTTTGATAGGTAAATACATTGGGAGTAAATTGCGCAGTTCCTCGTGAAACAGAAGGCGTGTGATACGCTACATCGCCATTTGTATGCTAGGCGAGGATTTCCCTTAAGGACGTCGCCTACCTACGTATCAGAGACTCAGAAATAACGGAGACATAAGGGCGACCTTGAAGCCTGCATCAAATGCCGCATCGCCTCGAAGATCCATGCGCTGAACTAGCGTGCAAGCTTCCCGCCGAACCGTTTTTAAAATGGGACACTAAGCAGCGATCATATAATTTTATTGGTGGAAAGTCTGTAGCAAAGTTCAGTGCACATCGCAATTTGAGTTTCGCATACATTCAGTTAGTACATTTTTAAGTACGGAAGTCTGAAAAGGCCGTTTTTAGCCATGTTGGAGGGCTTAGAAACAGAGTTTTAATGAGCATTTTGTCTTAACAATGAGGTTCCCGACCTTGTCTGAAGTGTGCTTTCTTTTCGTAAGTTGGCACAATGGGCACAAGTGGAATTGTTTCGTAGAAAAAACCTGTTTACGAACACACTGCAACGCATTCGAGGCGTGAGGTAGGCTGCCTTAAACGAAAGCGCGTACCTAGTTCTGTAACAAAAACGTGGATTTGTTTATGTATTCATTCGAGAATTCGCTTCACTTTTAATACATGATTTATTTCTTTTAACAAAGTTTTGATAATTAACTCAAATTTTTACACACTTTTTTCGTAGTATCAATACTACACCTACTTAATCGTAAACAGAAATTAAATATCAGGTAATTAATTGTCTCTGTATCACAACCAAGAAATGCTACACAGTTGGCATAGGCAACGAAGGTATCGAGCGTGTGCTATGTTGGCAGAAACACAAGCGCGGCCGATAACTAATCACCAGGTTAACGGCCGTGTATGAGGAACAGCGAAAATTACATAAACTCGTTTTCGGTGGCGTAAAGTCGAACGACTTGCTACGGTAAAGAAAAACTCAACAATTCGAGACGCGTCAAGACACTTCTATATGACAGGATTTTTCGTTCTACCGATATTTATTGATACTTAGAGGTGATGGTATATCGCGGAAATGTTTTGTACCAACGTACCCTTGAAAACGCTGTAATTTCTTGCAACATATACGACTGGCAGATGTACGTCTGACACAATACAGCTGTCTGCAGACCAATAACAGGCATCAAATATTACAATAGCTGAATTCTTGTTCATTTTCCAAAGTAAAGAGTCTGGTCACCTGTAAACTGTCAACATACTACGCAACCGGCGATAATAATACATAGGCAAGTGGAGTAGGGTCTGCGTTACTGGTACGTGAGATTATAGCGGATGGAGCTTCATGTAATCTCCTCTCGGACTGCCAAGTGTAATTTATGATCGGATACGGCCATCTTTATCGGCAGAGTCAATAGATCGAATAGTGGCACCTGACAGCCAATAATAACACGTCGTGATAGTTACAGACCGCTAGTGAACATCACTTCAAAAAAGGACACAGAAATGAAAATAGTATACAATACATAGGAACGTACCTATGTGTCGTCAATTGCTTTTTACAAACACACAATTATACAGTAATACGAGCCAGCCTTTCAATGCGCATTCCTCTCCGAATTGTTTCGTTAGGCTCAACGTTACGAGGGCGTGGTACATAGTTCAATGCTAAAACCATTAACCTATAACTGTAGGTTTCTTGAACCCAATTTGCGAAAGTTAAACAATAGCAATTCTAGACAATAGTTTTAGCCAACGTTTTAGACCAAATTGTTTCCAGTGTTACAATCTTCTGAGGCACGATCTCTGGCGCCGGAACCTCGCGCGTAACGAATTAGTAATTCTAGATAAATATTTACTCATACAGGCAGCAAACACCATTATCTAGGATTGTCATTGAGTATTTTATCCATATTGGCTTCGAAAAAACGTATAAATCAATTGATGTTTTCAGCGTTTATTTATCTACCATACACTTTTTGCGTAATGAGTCGTAAATGTCTAAATTTGCACTTTACGGTTTTATGCACGCCACTAAAACCAACTGACATACCAAACCGAAAAAATTCTCAGTATCTAACAATGTTGTAGGTTGTGATTTGACACATATAAAAACAAAAAAATTAGTCTTGTTTTTTTTTAATTGTTGAAATTTATTAATTTTCATTTTAAAATTTAGCATTTTTTATTAAATACAAATATATTTTATTTTTTGTTTTATATATGACAAATCATAGTCTACAACATTGTTATACAGTCTGAATTTTTTCGGCTTGGTATGATGTTAGTTGGTTTCAGTGGCGTACATAAAACCGTAAAACGCACATTTTGACGTTTACGACTCATTACCCAAAAACTATAAGAGATACAAAAATTTCCTAAGAGGAAGATTTAATCACAATTTATGTCTAAAATAAGAAAAATAATATCTGGTACAAATATAAAAATAAAGACGTTGAAAACTGAGGGGAACCGCGCCCTTACGGCGCCCGCCTACTGGTCGTGTGTATGTGTGAGGCACGACGCCAAGGGCGATGTTGACCGGCTCATCTGGTGCGGTATCGCCTCTTCCGCAAGACACTTAAACGGCGTGCATTGGTATCTTAGATCACTCGCCTGACTGACACTTTCAGTGTTGACCCCATCTTTTTATTGGTGGAAAGTTTTAAGTAATGTCAATTGCTTGCTCCCAGAGTAGTTGCGCACGAATCCCGTGAGTAGTTTTTCAGATATAACAGATTGAAAAAGCTGTTTTAGCCATGTTGTAGGGGTTGGAAACTGTGTTTTTAATGAGCATGGTGTCTTAACAATGAGGTTTCGACCTTGTCTGAAGTTTGTTTTCTTTTCGTAAGTTGGCACAATGGGCACAAGTGGAATATTTTCGTAGAAAAAACTATTTACGCGCAGACTGAAACGCATTTGAAGCGTGGAGTTAAGACCTCGCTGTAACAGGATCGTAAAACCTCAATCACACACCCATCTGTAGGGTTACAAACATGCCATCCCTCATTCATATCTGGTTCTCCAGGTTGATGGTTGGCGATGGACTGCTACCCATCCAGTAATTGTAATCTCCGGATTTTCACATGTGGGAAACGTGGCGGACGATGCCGCTGGTCGGCGGGTTTTCTCGCGAATCTCCATCTCCCCCGCCCCTTCATTCCGATGCTGCTCCATACTGACATCATGTCATCCCTCACCAGCGCTAAAGACCTAGATGTTAAGTGCTGGTCAAAATCTCTTCACGTAATTTTATTTAAACGCGTGGAAAGAACGTCGGCTGAGTTTCCGCATTCGTCTAACTTCTTGCTGTGTAAAGTGTTCCAATTTAAAGTAAAAGGTCTTGTTGCCTCGAGGTTCTTTTACGAGGTGTTTGGCGAAGAGCGGAACAAAGGAGATATTCTTTTGAAACTCGAGATCGTCTTGTGTACCAACTGATCTAAGGTAACTTCACCGAGAGTTGAAAGTTGAACTTCACAAAGGTAAATGTAATTACATCCGTGCTCTCGACTAAGGAAAGTATATCAAAGCAACAGTGTACCTCCCGGGAAACCGCGAGGTATTCGCATATTTACATGAAACTAATAAAACAGACGCGGCCAGAGGACAATGAACCACACACCAGTGCACTTAAAAAACGAAACAATGAGAACAAAGAATCAGCAAAAATGTAAAAAAAAAGATTTAAAATAAATTACAAAAAAAAAAGACAGCACAGTATAAAGAATTTAAAAAAAAAAAAAAAAAAAAACATTCTTCGTTTAAATATTCGAGACATGTTACATCTAGCTGAAGAAGAACATTTCTAAATATAATTTAACGGACCATATTTATTTGAAGGCTTTACCTAGACTGTGCAAATTTCTCACTGATTATAAATCTGTCGACACATATTTGCCTCAGCTATCCACACTCACAAAACGTTTTACATTACTTAGCGATGCTTTAAATTACAAGAAAACAGATTACGGTGATTTAGTAATCTAAAATGTGGCAAAAAGTAACTGATGTGTTAGGTTGCATTATAACTAGAGATGGGAGAATTTCGCGAATTCCGTGACCTGCAGGTTAGAATCAAATATCCTATGCACATTCAAGCTCCGACCATTGTCCACTAGCTGCTACTCAGTGGAACAACAGACAAATGAACGAATAGGCGGGGCTTGAATATGCATAGTACAATGGATTCTAGCCTACAGGTAATTGAATTCGCGAAATACTCCCATCCCTAATTATAACCGTCACAATGACAGCAAAATGTTATACTGACGTATCTACAAAATACGATTAGTTATACGAGATTACAGTGCACTCAATGTCCTAGTGTCTGTAGTTACGGCCTCGCTCATTAGTTTCGCAGTGGTTTCGAAAATATTTTTTTTAACGCAAATTAATACATAGGCCTATACAAAAAAATTAATTCATACAGTTTTAACACTAACAGATAATCGTCTGTGTCTGAATTATTCTGTTGCGATACACCAAACGGATATTTAGATTTTTGCCCCTGAAATATCACATGTTTTGTTGTCAAAATAAGCCAAAATGAAACAAATTAGATTTTTGCTAGCAAATGGTTAGAGCCCACGATTTTTGGTGAAAAGAATTCTGCAACAATTTGTTTCAATGCCTTATGTGCACATATGCAGCACTGCTTCATGGCTAGTGACTGGCTGTTTTTACTGTGCGGCGTCGCAGTAACCTTCTTCCCGTTGACACAGTCAAATGAGCCATGCCTACATTCTGCCAATAACGATGGAGCAGAGCTGCAGGTGTGCACGTAAGGCATTGAAACAAATTGTTCCAGAATTCTTTTCACCGAAAATCGTGGGCTCTACAAATGGTACATTATTTTAACAAAACTCTCGGCAAAATTCTGTACCGTACAAATGTACACAGTCTCAAATATTTTTTCAAAGCATTTGGTTAAAAAAATATTCCAGTTATTTGCAATGGTTTGAAATAAACTAAAGATCGTGGCCTTAAACCATTGGATTTTAATACGTTGAATAATATCACACTGTTGCATATCTAACTTGCGTGCTATTGCACTGCAAGCACCTCGACTAACATTTACTGGCTCACCGCTTGCGCCTCTAAGGCCGGTATTCCTAAACAAAAAGTTAGGGTCTACATAAGCACTACCATCTCAGGCGCCAGAAAAGCAACGACAGAGACCTTACTCGCTGAGCGTATTCCTAGACGTGTTTGCGCCGTGTTCCCAGATGGTGTCAGGTAAGTCACGGCTTATTATTCGCCGGCCCGCGCCAGACTAGAAACAAATGAAGGCATTATGAGCGCTGACAATTTACCATGGCTATAACAAGAACACGTTAAACTTTGTACTTTTGAAACGTATTATTTAGCATTTGAATTTGTTTACAAAATAATTAAAGTAACAAAGAGATAAAAATCACGGATTATAACGGTCACAATTAAAATATTCAATAACTGTTTCTTGTTAAAAGTTAAAACAGTAGGTAGAGTAGCCACGCATTCGCAGTGTTTCCGTTCATATTTTTATGTTGATAATGACCTGAAATGTTATATTAGCATATTATTCGGACACGTGGAATTATATTCAAAACATAATTCGCAATCACTCTTAAAATAAAATATATTATTACGCCGCAACTAAATATTAAAAATTAAGGTATTGTCACGGTAACAGTAGCACATAAATTAGGTCTCTCATCGCCTCTAACGCACTAAACTGACAAGTTTTTTTCTTTTGTCACAGGCTATTACTTGATCATACTTCAAGCAATGGCTCTATCAAGTCATTGAACACATATCTATAGCAAAGTGAAATTCATGCTTCAGTCGAAACTTTGTTTGTATCCAGTAATTTCATTTTGAAACAGTCTCTAATAACCTGGGTGTCGACGATACGTAAAGCTC
>PNEQ01069061.1:8809-46289 GCA_003012365.1 Medauroidea extradentata | reverse complement strand
TGCAAGTATCGTCTGCAAACAATACGGTTTTAGCGTAAGGTTTGATGATACCGGGTAAATCATTAATATACAAGAGGAACAAAAGTGGTCCGAGTATCGAACCTTGAGGTACTCCATGTGTGATAATCCCTTGATTGGATGTAGCATGGGATATGTTTTTTATTTCTACAACTTGAAGTCTATTTTCCATATATGTTTTGAAGAGATTTAAGAAATTGTGTCTTATTCCATAGTGTTCTAATTTCATTAAAAGAATACTGTGGTCAACACATTCAAATGCTTTGGTTAAATCATAGAATATACTTATAATGTGTTCATGGTTATTTAAGGCTTCCAGTACATTTTTAGTTACTTCATATATAGCATTATTTGTAGAAGATCTAGGTTGGAAACCAAATTTAGTTGGAGTTAATATATTATAGATTTTTAAATGACGATACAGTCTCTTATATATAACTTTTTCTATTATTTTGGAAAATGTTGTAAGAAGGGAAATTGGTCTATAGTTTTGAACTTTATTCTTTTCACCCTTTTTATGTATAGGAGTCACAATTGTGTATTTTAATCTATCAGGAAATATACCACTTTTAAGGATGTTATTTGAGATTATACTTAGTGGTTCACATATTTCGTTTAAGCAGTATTTGATAACTCTGCTGTCGATACTATCATAACCTGTAGAAGTTTTAAGTTTTAATTTCTTGATAATTCCTCTTATCTCATGAGGGGTAGTAAAATCAATCATATTGTCTGGATATGTATTAGGAAATGATAACTTAAGATAGTGCGACACAACGATGAGACGAAACAACAAACACAGTAACCTAGATATCAGACACGAACAGAAAAATAACAAAAGAACACAAGTAGACAAGACAAAATGCAACAAGACAAACGACACAATGAAGAGATGAAACAAAACACAGTAGTTTTCCAGATGTTACGACATTTCGGGAACTGGAATCTGTTCCTGTCATGAGGTAGACACACAGGGTTCAGGAACACGAGTGCGACTGATGAGGAGACTGTATATGTCTGATATCTGTTGCATTTTGTCTCGTCTACTTGTTGTGTTCTTTTGTTATTTTTCTGTTCGTGTCTTATATCTACTGTGTTTATTGTTTTGTCTCATCGTTGTGTCGCATGTTATTTGGTTTTTATTTTATTTGTTATAATTTCATTTATTATATGTTTGTTCCTTGTTTTTATTTGACCAGATTCCATCTTGGAATTTCATGTTGTGTTTGTATCTTGCTGACTTAGCATACTCTGCTTATTTTATGGTTTCTTTTATTTGTTTGGTTTTTCTTTGACAGTCGTTCAATTTTGCAATGGAGTACATCCAAGAAACTGAATCTAGTCACAAAAAATATATTTATACACATGAAATTCTAAATCCAGGGGTGGAGTATTTGCCCCCCCTCCTGTGGCCCCAAATGACGCCTCTAGAATAAGTAAGTATTAACAGATAGCAACAAGAAAAGTTTTTTCTTTGTTGTTATCATACCAGCTCTCGGGGCATGCAGGAAAATAAACAATACCACATGGATTAGGGACATTGGTTTATATAAACTCTTCTATTGCTTGAGATACTAATTAGTGTATTAACTAAATATTTAGAAATGATAAACATAATGATACTAGACTCAACATCAGATAATATCTAACTCTATTAGAAGCAATGTAATGTAGCTTTTTAACAACTGTTATTGTACCAGCTGTCGGGGCGTATCAGAAAGTAAACGAAGCCATATGGAATTTCAGACATTGGTTCAAACAACCGCTTATATTTCAAGAAATACTGTAATTTGTTTGTATCTAAATTACACATTTATGAATAGTAAATGTGACTTTACTTAAATGTCATAATTTCCTCACAGGTAATAAAATAAGGCCTAATAAACTTCAGTCTAACCAAACTTATGCCAACTCTGACACCATGGCAATTCAAAGAGAAAACGAGCATCATAAAAATCACGTTTTGTCGCTTCTGTTACTACTTATTTATTCTGTGCCTTCACCATGCATAGACTGTCTACCCCTCTCCATTTTCCTCCACACACTCTGGATCGTTTCACTGTTGGTTCCTCTCCCCTTGAATGATCCCATAGTTAGCCTGCAGAGCAACCTCCCCCACCCACCTTCACCATTCATCACCTTTTACATCCTGACTAATCATTCTATTCTCCTCTTGTTTTTCAGTGATTTCCATCCCATTTCCTGCATCATCACTGTAAGTCTAAAGTTCCTCTCCTCCTCACCATCATATCCCTGCCTTTTCCATTTATTCATTACCCATCTGGCTACCTACCCATCTCTAGTTCTTGTACCTCCACCTCCACATACAGATCCCACTCTGCGGCTGCATATTCCAACATTGGCCGAACCATTGTGCAATATACCTTCTCCTTCACTTCACCACTAACTCCCTTCAACATCCTTCCCAGTAGACCCAAAGCCCTCCTACCATTTTTAACTACTCTCTTCCCCTGCTTTGTCCACCTCAGATCAGCCTGTAATACAACCCCTAGGTACCTATATTCTGCAGCTATTTCCTGCCCATTCCATCTGTATACACATCTGTTCACCATTCTCTGCCTAGTAAACCTCACCAACTTAGTCTTGCGAACATTAATCTTCATTCTGTTCTCCTCTGTCCTAGACCACAGCTTATCAATATCTGCTTGCTAGTTGTTTCTACTGCCTACCTCTGTGTACGGCACACAGTCATCCGCAATCAATCTTATTTTTCCTGTAATCCTGAGTCCCACGTCATTCACCACTATGGTGTATAACAGAGGACCCAACACCCTTCCCTGCAGTACTCCTGATGTAACCTCTCCCTCCTCTGACATTGCCTCCCCTACTTTCACTCTCTGCATAAACCCCCTGAGGAAGTCCCCAATCCATTTACCCAAAGACTTGTCCTCTAGCAGCTGGTCTAACTTGTTCATCAACTTCCATGAGACACCTTGTTAAATGCCTTTTCAAAGTCTATGAAGGAGGCATCTACCTGCTTCCCCTCATCGACTGCCAGCAATATATCCTCTAATAAACCTGCCAGCTGAGTCTCACATGAGTATCTCTTTCTAAAGCCATGTCGGTACTCCTGAAGCAAATTCTTCTCGTTCATAATGTTCACCACGTATTACACTACCAATCTCACCATTACCTTCCCTGTACTCGATGTGAGATCACAGGCCTGCAACTGCCAGGTCTCCCTTTATCCTCCCCTTGTTTGTATGTAGAACAACTTATGCCTCTTTCCATACCAGTGGTAACTTTCCCTGCTCTAACGATCTCCCAAACAACTCTACCAGATATCTAGCCAGCTATACCACATCAAACTTAAGTGCTCCATTCCTAATGCCATCTCGTACAGCTGCCTTATTGTTCTTTAAACCTTTAATACTGTTTTTATTACCTGCTCACAGACTTTAAACTTACGCAACCCAGTGACACAGTTAGTTTCCTTGTTCTAATCCTCCTTTACTGTGAACACAGATAAATACTGATTTTGTAGCATTTCTGCCTTATCTTTGTTATTTGTAGCTGTCCGGCCATCTGCGTCTTTCAATGGTGGAATTTCCCTCCATCCCTCACTTGCTTAAGATAGCTAAACAATCTTCTCCATTCCTTGCTCTTCCCTCCCTCCATTATGTTACCTAAATAATCATTTTTGCCAGCTTGATTATACTTTCTAGTTCCCTGCCCATCTGCTTCGTACGTTCCCTGTCTCCTGCTACACCACCGCTTTACCACTTTGTGTGCATTTGCCTACATTTTCTCTTCAAACATTGAATCTCCCTCCCATAATATGGTGGATCACCTGTGGACCTTATCTGTCTTTGTGGGCCAAATTCTACTAACATTTCCTCCACTATTCCCCTAAAGCCTCTCCACACGTCCTCTACTCTTTCTTCCATAGCCCACTTAAACCTATTCCTCAGGAAATGTTCAGCTCCCAACCTGCTCCCACGCCCATATTGCTAAATCACCTTCTCTTTGGTTTGCTCTGCCTTGTTCCTCCCCAGCCCTATTTCTACAACAGGAATGTCATGGTCACTGATTCCATCTAACACTACTGTACTAACTATAGCACTCCCAGGCTTAACCAGGATCACATCAAGCACGGAACCAACACTCTCATCATTCCACCTTGTAGGAGTTTCCACTGCCTGTACTAACCCTCTGTTGGCTAACTGTGATGCCATTCCAAAACCTCAGTCCACTGCACCCCTGCCATATTTAGGTCCCCTGCTACAATAACCCACTGTCCATCCTTCTACATATCAACTCTCTCCCTGACCACCTCACGTGCCAGTTCCCCCTGTCCTGCTGGCCTATATATACTGCTAGCAGTATTACTGTCATTACTAATCCATTCCACTGAGCCTTTCAGCCCCTCTCTTAGGCATGCCATTATTCCACCCCCTCTCCCATCCCTGTATATTCTAAATATAGTGAATCTGTTCTGCCTACATTCGCTATCATGCACATCCTCACCAAACCATGTCTCCCTGCTACCACTACGTCTGCCCCATAACCTTCCACCTTAAACCAGAAACTTTCCAGCTTGCTGTACACGCTCCTACAGTTAATGACCATTACCCTTATGCTTCCAATTCTATGATATCTTTCCACATTCCTACACCTAGCTAGTAAGTAAATGTTCAGAATGAATCAGACAGGCCAATTCTCCATTTTTCTCCATATTTTATTGACCTTATATAAGTTACAATACATTATTTAGCCACTACAGGTTCAGTATAACTTCACAATGATTTAAAATAATTTTCTTCCAATTTTTCCAGAAAATTTAGAAAAAAAACTTGATTTTTCCAATTTTTTTCTTTCACCAATTTTTCCGGGAATTTTAGAACCCTATCTCCTACCCAGCACCACTCTCCAAACTACCTTCACCATGTTCATCCTTGTCAGTATCTAAGTGCTATTTTAATTTACCCCCTTGCGGCCTTAACCTTGCACTCTCATAATACCCAGAAGTCTCCTTCTACCTAGCGATTCCCCCAGAATCCACTTTCCTCGTTCTGTCAGGTGCGCCTGATCCCTTCCTATGTAGTTCTGACCCACCCATTTTCTACTGTCTACAAATGTAGCCCCCAAGTCTCCACACACTCTCTCGTAGAATTCACCAACAGCCACACAATTCTTGGAACCTCGCATGCAATGCAAGCGACGGCACAATTTCTGCAAATAGAACATGCTCTATATTTCAATGCAAGTTACATGGAACAAGCAATGTGACTGGCTATTCTCTGGAGTAAATTTACATGCGTAGTTGCGAGTATAAACAAAAACAACAAACACCATGTGAACGGAATGGACACCCGAGTGTGTTTTGCAGCTATTGGGTGAAAAAAAAAATTTCCTGTCCTCACAAAATTACAACAAACATTTGTGCGAGAACGAATTGAAGGCTGCAGCCGCGTCTGTATCGGAAGTACGTGAAAACACTATCACTGAAGAGATAAAAAAAAAAAAACAAGTTCATAGATGGTTCACAATTATTTTCATCTTTGTCAGATAACATTTCCATCATTACAAATGCACACAATGCCTTGTGCCTTGAAAACAGATTGCATGTGTATTGTGTGGAGAAGTTGCACTGTGTAAAAGGGACCATGAGAGATTTCATGCAATTCTTGCACGAGCGATTGCATGCAAGGAGCTGCACGAGAAATAATTTGCTTTGTGTAAAATCAGCTTTAAGCTCCAATGCAAGAACAGCAGGTTTCGTGGAAATTGTGCGTACATTACATCCATGGGCTGGTTTTTAGCATTTTGATTGAGGGGGCAGTAAAGACACCAATCCAGTCAATAGAAATGGTATGGAGTGTTCAGGGGTCCTCCCCTGGAAAAATTCGGATTTCTAGGTGCAAACTGGAGCTATTTAAGCAGTTTTCGGCCCAGTATTTGAACTGAGTTAGTTTCAAATAGATGCATTAAGTGTTGAAACACACTGTGAAAATTTTTTTATTACAATTTTCTTGTTCCATTACTTTCAAATTGAGATACATTTGTTGCTTGCTCCTAGTCAACATCACTTTCACAAAGTTAAAATAAAAGTGTATGCACGTATTTTAATGTACGTGGCGTAAAAATATTTTATTACAATATAAAATGTATACCTTCTGTCATCAAATTCTGCAATATTTACGCAGAATTGGTTTAACCACCTTGGGCTAACAGTATGATGAAAAATAAACCTTTTTGAATCCTTAGGTAAGTCAACTGATGAATTTTTTTTTACATGATGAGTTTTGTGCAACATAACCATGGAAAACCTGAATACTTGCAGCCCTCTCAAATTCACCTGGTCATACTGACAACATGCAATATTCCTAGACGTTGAGTTAAGCCTACAGAATGGTGCCATTCACACCTCTGTGCACACCAAGCCGACCACAACCTGCAATACCTCCATTTCAACAGTTACCAATCACACCATGTCAATAAATTACAACCATACAGTATCACCACTAGGGCCAAACACATATGCTCCACTCACAGTAACCTTAAGCAACAGTGCAAACAAATAGCTGAAGCATTCATTGACAGGGGCTACTCTGAAAACCTAGTTCACAACCAAATCTGCCGAGCCGCTTCCAACATAGAGACGGAAACCAAGGCCATAGGTACAGATATGCCTCTGATAATTTCATAACAAACAAACTGAAAACTATTTTAAAATTCCGCCACAAAATCTTTGCTTCTGCACCACAAACCTAAAACCTGCTCTCCAAGCCTCCCAGACTAATCTTCAGACGCCCACCAAACCTTTGCAATAAACTATTCCAGCCAAAATTTCAGCCAACCACATCTAACAACACTACCATTAAAACCAACAGGTTCCCATCCCCGCAATAAACCATGCTGTAGTTTCTGTGCCATCCATCAATCCTCCACTTCTTTCACCGGCAGGCTTACTAATCACACATATCCCATTCTGGGCAACTACAACTGTGCAACAGAAAACCTCCTATACCAACTACAGTACAAACATTGCGATGCAGAATATATAGGCCTCACCACCAACAAACACACTCCGACAAAGAACAAATGGTCATACAGCAGACACAAAACAAGCAATAGCTGGTAAAAGGACCTACTTGACAAACCAGTCGCAGCACATGCTGCATCACACAAGCAAACTTTAACTCCTGTTATGTAACACCAAAGTAGTAAGAGCCCTACAACCATCAAACTATAGTTCAGAACTAAGGTGCTGGGAACCAGCCCATCAATACATTAATCGCAACCATAGCACCAGAATACTAGACCCCTGTATCTCTACTTTATGAATTTTCCTGCCACACCCTAGTTCGCTCCCTGGCCACTAGGGTAACCAACAATGCTTCCACCACCACCATTACTCAGTGTGCCGTTACTCACAACCTGATGAAGCTGGCCTAGCCCACAAAACGTCACGCAACCGCGCAACTATGTGTTCGTCCTTTTATAATTACGAGACTATTAAGAAGTAGCAGCAGCCTGTGAGTACCTCAACATTCTATCATTTTATTAAATTGGTTTAACCTAGCGGCCAAAGCCTCCTTCACTTACAGTGTTCATTCACCACAGTAAATAATAAATTTTTATCATTATTTAAGACATGGTCTTCAAAAGTGATCAGTTTATCCTGAACCACAGGGACATTTTATGGTTTTATTTTTAGGTCAGTTTCATTTTTAAAATTTCATATTTCAATGTTATTGCTTTGTGTTTGTTAACAATATTTACGGTTCATGAAAATGCATACATAATCAGTTATCCATGTTAAAGTGTAAAACATAACTCTTTATGAATTATATTGAAGCCTGTGAAGTTACAACTGCATGATGAGATGCAGTGATAGCAATGCAGGGGAGTCACGGTTGTGTCTTTCGACAGTTCGCGAGAATGTAGTCATAAAATCGGTGTACAACACTAGGTAAATCCATGGTTGTAGAATATAAGTTTTACTGTAAAATAATGTCTGTTTATTTAGGGAGGGGGAGATAACTCATTCCATTTTAAATATTGGACTAAAATGCCGGCTTTCCACTGGTGCGCATCCGTTCTGCAATGTCATACCTGACATCACAGTTGGGGTACGCGTGATATATCCAGCTGTGGAAAGGGCTAGTTTGGTGTTTCAAAGTCAAGCTGGGAAGGTTCGCCTTGGAATTGATCCTAGGGAGGTACGTGCATGGAGTTCAGAGATGCCGCAGGACTACCTGGGTTCTATGCAGGAAGAGACGGGCAGTGGAAACGACTGTCACACTGTGGGGGCAAGATATGCTTGGTATTCCCCACACTTACTAAAATGATAGGCGACACGTCCACAAAAGCTGTAGGGACATGTAGATTGCTAGGCTATCAAAAACTTACAATATATTTGGAGCTATATTTTAAAAAATTTTTATGATGACAGTTTGATGATGTAATCGACCAGCTGTAAACTGTAAACAATTTTGCGGAAGTTATAATCTCGAAGATGCTTAAGTTAAAGTTTAATAAGCAAACAGACATATAGTTTTTTTTAAATGTCTGAAATGGTAATGTTATATCTTATAGCAATTATGTGTGGGGGTGAATTTTTTAGGGTGGTACAAATTTTAATTTTAACCGAGCAATGATAAAGTATTTGTGCTTTTTTACATCACGTGAGTGAAGAGGTTTTGGTCAGCACTTAACACCAAGTCTTTAGCACTGGTGAGGGGTGATGTGTGAGAATGGAGCAGCGCCGAAATGAATGGGCAGGGGAAGCAGGAGATCCCCGAGAAAACCCACCGACAAGCAGCATCGTCCGGCACGATTCCCACATGCAAAAATTCGGGGACCGACCCCCGCCGAGAATCGAACCCAGATCGCCTTGGTGGGAGGCGAAAGGTCCGACCCCTAAGCCACCGTGGACCAGTTTTTAATAATCGAGAAAAATGTTTCATTACAGTTCTGAGTACCACTAAAAATATGTTTTTGTATCATTCTGGTTACTACAAAAACTATTTGAAAACGGTAACCAGTTAACACACATTCTCTTTTGTATGACAGACTAACACTTCCACAAAGTTTTAAATAGATTTTCTATTGTACATTTTATATTTTTTGTGATGCACTAATAAAAATAAGTTTCAATAAAACTGCAGAAAAAATGGAAAGAGAAGTAGGTATAATTTATAAAAATAAACGCAAGAACTATCTGAATTTAAAATTTCTGTTATATTACATACTATTAATTTCAAAGTAGTTGATATTGCTACTCTTCAGGTGTGAGAAACGTCTTGAACACTGCTGGTCACCCTTCACTTTTTTAGAATACTCCATTACATTCTGTCACTGCTCCATCCTCACCTCACTTCACCTACATCTACAGCATAAAAAAAACTACCATATTTCGAAGAAATAGTAGATATAGTTTCACTTTATACACAATGTTTAATGTTGACGTCCCTTATAATGGTGTAGTGTTTTAAAAATTTTAATTACTATCGATTCGTAAAATACGCTCAAAACACAGATGAGAAATTGGCAAGACTTCCTTTAAAAGAAAATATGTTGTTGAAGTCAACATCACATCAGTTCCCAATTAACTTAAAACTGCTGTATTTTGTTGAAATTCGCTGAATTTACTGCTTCTTACTGAGAAATACATTGGTTAGTTATTTTGTGTTCCTTTGCAAAATGTAATAACCCCGGTAATGCTTATAGTTTCCCAAAAAACTCAAATTGTCGCTTGGATTTGCATGTGAGGTTAAGTACCACATAAAAGATACTTAGCAAAAATTCCATCGAACATGAAATACTGTTAAGTTATACATACTTTACGCTGTGAAAAAAATTACGTTCCCATGTGTTAAGCTGCTGTTATTTAGGATAATATGTATTTATTTATTTTTGCATGGTGTTAAGGATGGTTTGTTCATGCTGGCCGAATTTACACATTTAATGCTCGGTGAGTGGTACCTACAGTTTTAAAAATTAAACAATTGTTTCATTATTATATTTTCAAGTACATTGAACATACTCGTACCGCACTGAATTCAACTATAAGTAAGTATCATATGTGTCGAATTAGGCTGATAAACCCTTAGTTAACCTAAGAGCCTATAGCACACAGCAAACTTGAGAAGTTTAGTATAGCTTTGAATATTAAATAACCCTCAAGATTTTGTTAAAACAAATCACAATGCCCGATTCTGGTTTATGATAATGTTTTGTCCTACATGTTATCTTATGATGAAAAATCCATGTCGGAAACTGACACGAACACGTCACCTGCACCCCCCAATCTGCCACGCCGCGGCTGGGATACACGCACAGTGGAAAGGCTATTGTCATTCATTCGCTCCCCCACCATGACCTTGCGTGGGCTTTCTTGCGCCAGAGGGTTGTGCGTATTTTGACCTGCAGTGGAAATGACCTGGAGCATTCGTAGACACGCATTGCCGAAGGAGGGTCCTCTGGTACCTGATGTCACCAATCGCACCCAAACACACACCAGTGGAAAGCCGGCTTAGTAAGATGTAAAAAAGGCACCACATGGAATGAGATCATTTTTAAGTTTTATTCAGTAAATATCAATGCACAAAATACAATTTGTTTCATTTCAATATACAGTACAAAGCACTAGCTTTACCAGTCATGATGTTCAAAGCAATTTTGTGAACTGTATTGACCAGAACATGAGGACAAGTATGTGTTTTAAATCACAAAACTGAACTTCCTATTTATTTACTCATAATTTAATGGTAACATAATACTTATTTTCTTTCACTTCAAGAATCTGTACTGCATTAACCATTTTCCTCATGTTCAGGGTGACTACACAATTTTTTTTGCTACTTTTTCTTTAAATGCAGCTGTTTTCAAACTTACTGCTTTTTTTTTCTTAACTCGGACATCTCTGTTTTCAATCATGTGAATAGTTGTAAATAAAACTAACAATAAACAAAATTTGTTTTTAATTGTCATATATAGAATTATGCAGATCCTGACCTGTGAATGTCATACATATTAAGTTCACTTGGGTTTGCATTATCCGAGATCAATGAGAATGCTAGTACGAAAAGCACCATTCAAACAAGTTATGCAGACAATATTCTACATAAAAAAATTTACATAGCCCAAATTAACAACTGAATGCACACATAGGCCGGTTGCATACCTAAATATACACGTATGTATGTATTATCACACAACATGTAACTTATCAATCAACATAAACTTTTTAAATCAATGTCCGCACTGTTACATTAATACCATCACAAACAAGGTATGGAATATTTTGGTGTACACAGTTACGCATAGTTAAATGTTCACAGAAAATTAAACAGACATTTCAGTAATTCATTCTCAACTTTTTAAAATAATAAAAAAGCAGCCTCCGTTAAGGTTCATTCTTTTATTCTTGCATTCTGTCTAGTCAGTAAAAAAAGAAAATGTACAAAGACAAAGCAAAGAAATAGGGTGAGGTGAGATAGAGTGTAAGCAAGAGATGAAACAATTTTGCAAAGAAATTTATATATATACAGAATAACCCCAATTAAAAATCTTGGAAATAACAAAAACTGTGACCTAACAAGGGAAAAAATATCTTTGCTAAAATGAAATAAAAATTGTACTGTAAATCTATTAAAAAGTACTTTTACAAGCCACAATGTGTATAATTTTCTCCATAGTAGATTCTGTACCATTAAACCATCTGCAAAAAATAAATTTTTAAAATAATCTCATAAGTGCACGCTGTACAATTGCATATTTTGGTGGAGCAGCAAAACACTATCTCTATATTAGTTCATATTATCAATTACAGTCCACCAGCTTGCCATGTACACTTGGTTCCTAGATGTTCATTTGTGCCAAGTCATGCAGAAACATGTAGTCATGCGGGTTCGCTCAGCCGGGCACACTCAGCTCATCCCTACCAACTACAGCCACCATTTCTGATTTTTCTGTTGGTAATGTTTTAATAGTCTCTTAAGAGAAATAAATACATTGAATGGCAAGAAAATATTTGATTTGCATTACAAATTATGTTCCACTTAACTCTTTCACTGCCGGGTGGAAGGGAGGGGTAAACATTTTTCGTAAATAGTTTATTTTTTGTTAGGTTCAAATTAGAAAACCATGCACATAGCGTTTACAGTAATTTAATTCAGTGTTCGACTAAAATCACACGTCGCAGTTCAGCAATATTTTGTAAATTTGACTACAGTCTAATGTTGCTGTTTACTTATTAATTTCTAGGATATTTTACTAAGGTTCTTAAATTCCTTTTATTTAATCACCGTTTTTGTTATTTACCAGTTTGTTAAATCAAGGTTATACTGTACTCTCTATTACCTATGTAGTAGCATCTTACTACAGACAATGGTTAAGGGGCAGTGCAGTCTATTGTACAACATAACTTTAAAATTTATGTGGATAGTCTCTCATTACAGAGGCCACTCACGTATGGTATACGGAATTCTGAAACTTTTGTCATTTCTGACTTTACCAGTACAGCTTCAAATTATTTTTGTGCCCAACTTATTAAGAATATCATCTGTGAAGGAATTCACATTCACAAGTTTAAAATTTCTTAATTCACCTTACTGAGAAGCACTTAGCGTGAAAATAGCTACAATGGAAATTTCTAAAATTAATTAATAGGACCAAAAACAGCCATTTTCTAATTTGATTATAAAGTGGACTGCGAAGAGGGTGACAACCATTCATGTTCACATTCACACTCTGAAATGTCAACAGCTGCATGTTTATAACTATCATGCGTATATTTTTTTTGGACAGGCAAAGACTTGCAA
Organism: Medauroidea extradentata; assembly: GCA_003012365.1. Classification (NCBI taxonomy): domain Eukaryota; kingdom Metazoa; phylum Arthropoda; class Insecta; order Phasmatodea; family Phasmatidae; genus Medauroidea; species Medauroidea extradentata. The sequence continues at coordinate 33,480 of PNEQ01069061.1, read as the reverse complement.
CACTTTCCAGAAACATAAAAACACATTGGCAGAACTTAGTGAACAAGTTGCAATACGTAGATTAAAATTAATATGTGATGTTTATTTTCTTATTATACAATTGCAAGCTCTAACATAATTTGAATGGTACAAAATAACTACTGTAGTTCCTTCAGGACAGCATTGTAATTTTTTTTGTAGTTTCCATTTTGTTGATATTGCACAATATAGCAATATAACCTCCAACAAGAATAACTTTGTAGTATCTTGACAATGAACTAGCAATCACTTTAAGTAGTTATTTTTACATTAATTAAAAAATGCAAACCTAATTAAATAACTTGCTAATCGTTACATATTTTCTAACAAAATCAAAACAGTTTAAAACGTTATATAAAATATTATGGAACAAAGATATAACTGGGAATCCTTATTTATCAACACACTGCCAAGTAATTAAAGTTGAAAATCAACGTTCACTCATATTTTTGGTCTAAGAGTTAACCTTTGTTAAATTCCTTGCCTACTATTGATGACTTCAAGGTAATGGAAATATGTATATTTTGATATATAACACTGAAAGTTATCACAATATTAAAAGCTGTTACTGGGCATGCCAATGACAGCGACAAATCTTTATTTTGTTATAAAAACTACATAGAAAACTATATAACAATTGCATTATCTAATAAACAAAATTTAAATTATATGTAACATATATCTGTACGAACAGTTCTTACCTGATCCAAGGATAATATACTGTCTTAAAAGTATTTTCCATGAAAGTTACAACTTCAGTCAAAATTTGATAGTTATCAAAAAAATTTATTCTGAAACCTAAGCGTAGGGAGCCAAAAAATTCTAGCAAAAAATCACAGAAATTATTACAAAAATCTACCAATTTACAAACTCAAAGCAAAATAAATATAGATGGTGGTGTTTCAATCGTTATCTAGTACACATCACCTGTAATTTGATTAAAAAAAAAAAGTCAACACACGAAACATGAAGATGCGGAGGCAGGGCTGGCCACTGCCTATGATATCAAGGGAAGAGGAAGGAAGGGAGGGAGGAAAAAAAAAGATTTTTAGAATAGAGGATGTAATTTAAAGGTCACTAGTGCAACTGCATACACACATTGCAAATTAATTAACACGTTAAAGTGCACTTTCATTTAATATTTTGGTTTCCAAGAAGAGATAAAACTGCAACTAAAGGACAGTGCCGTTAAGTTTTACGATTAAAATAAATACGAATTACATGGGTGTGCTTGTAAAGTGAGTGGTCCTGGGTGACTAAACTATTGGGGCCGGGCCTGAAAGGAGGGTGGTTTCATTCTTCCACCCCTTTTATACTCTTGCATCCTTTTAGCACATAGCAATAGAAGCAGCAGATAATATTGCTGCTCACCCACTCCACCTGTTCTTCACCTCTTTAGCAAGATCTGTAAGAAGATCTGTATGGTTCTCCAGCACATCACAGACTTACATCTTGGAGTACAAATTAAAAGATTTAGTACTATAAATTAAACTTTCTTACCCAAGAGACAGTACCTATTAGGCAAGTAAGAAGAGTAATGACACGCATCGACATGTTCATACACTGTTACCAACATTTGCATGGATCCTGCAAGGTACCAATGTTTCAGACACTTGCTGAACATTACCAACTATGGTATGTATGTTCAGAACTACATATGTACTTGCATTTTCATCAATGATTGTTTCGCTAAAAGACTGGGTTTAAGGCTCATTTTGCAAAAGCATTACACTTAAACGACAACACAAACTGTAAAATCAGAATCTACGGAAAAACCATTATTATTCAAGGACTTTCCACTACATGCAGTTTCCGTATGCAAGAGCTCATGAGCGTAACTAACACATAGCATCATGTCTCTTACTTAAACATCCATTTCCTACTTCACAAGACTAGTTCTTACAGCATTTGAGAGCAGCTGCAACTAAATATCTACGAGATTACAGCAGTTATTTTACATACTGTACAATACTATAGTTACAGATGATTATTATTGCATTTTAGAATTATCTTCAACTAATAATATGTATATAAACTATGCTTATATGAACATACATTTGTATAGCTATTCAACAGCACTAAACATGTTAACGCTTTCTTTATTATTACAGACATGAAGTAATTATCAACTTCAGTCCAATTTCCATTACTTTATATATCAGCTTAGCATCATGATTATTCTATAAGCTACACTGCTAATATAAATATTAAAAACTATTAAATAGGTTACATGACTAAATATAAAACGTACTAAAACTAATATTTTGTATAAAGACACGTGCTATCATGCATACAATATGGTCATAAATTAACAAAAAGCAAGGCATAAAATACAAAATTACTCCATACAGTGTTTACAGTCTGTAATAATTCTTCCCTACATATTTTGTGACTGACAACAAAAAAATATTAATACTAATAAATACACATATTTACGAATATATTTCTGATAGCAGCTGAAACAAACCTGATAAATTCCCCTCATCAAAGAAAATTAAATGTGTTACCCATTAGTTTCTTTTATTACGGAAGTTCTACTATACTGATAATTACCACATTATTTTTTTTCTTTTTTTTTGCAATTCAGTTTTGAGCAAGCATCAGCTAAACACACACAACTGTCAATAAACAGTATTAGTTGTTCAAGAGTAACACAAACCTTAGCTATAAAATTTTTTCCACGAAATTGTAACATCAATGATATTTTGGTTTACAGTGAAATCTCAGTATAAAGTACTTCAGTATTAAGTACTTTTCATCATAAAGTACGTAATTCCAAACACCTAGAAAGAGTTTTTAATTTAGTAACTGTTCAGTTTAAAGTATTTTCAATATTAAGTATACAATTTTTAGTTCCCTTCAAGTACTTTGTAATGCGATTTCACGTACAATCAGAACGGCAAGAAATGTTTTATTCCTATTTAACATTAGCTCCAGAGAAATTTGAAATAAAGAAAATAAACAAAAATGTCAAATCAGATGCACAAAGAATGAATAACTCAAAGTGCATGAACAACTGCCACGTCTGTTCAAACCTAACATTTTAGGGAAAATACAGTACAAAACTGGCAGTGGAAATAGCACATCTATGTTTTTCATGAAATACAAACTTGATAGTTGTTCCCTTTCCAACAAAACAATTACAATACAGATGTATTCTCAACAACTTGTACTAGAATGAAAACAGATACCATATTTTGGCACATATAGGCAGCAGATATTTTCAAAAACAATTACAAAAAGTCAGGTATGGTCTATACAAGGTATATTGTAGTGCCATAAATTCCCCTACCCCCCAGACATGTGTACATAAGCGTGGTTTCTATGAGAAAAAAACACCTCTCATGCACGTAAAAAAATCTTTCGGCATAAGCAAAGGTGTAAGTACTTTCTTGCTCTGCCAACCTCTTGGAAATTCCACCCCTTATTTCAACACTTGTGACAAGCCACAACAAATGAGCCTCACTTTCCATTTCTGGCTTCATACACGTAGTACCTAATGCAAGTAAGCTATTGTGTATCACCATCTGATTGAAAACGCCAGCCTTAAATTTATACGAGGGAGAGAAGGGAAAGAACCAAGCGACATTGGTAAGTCATTGCTACAAGGATGGAATGCACTGTACTGACAAGTCGCCCACAAGACATGATAAGGTCGCACAATGTCTGCACACTGCTGTTAGCACACACCATTAACCAATGGCTGGAGACCACTTAACGTGGAACAACAGATTAAACTAGTTTGACTGTGCCACAGTTTGCCGTTATGCTGGATGGTCATATCACTACTACAATAAGGTACAGTAATATTTATGAGAATTTGGCACGACTTACACCTGTGAAGAAAAATTCATTTTCCTGAAATTTTAAACAAAAACTTTTGGTGTGATCAATACATGCCAAAATATGGTAATTAACTTGGTTTTGAAAATATGCACATTCACAAATTTACAAAGCAAATGACTACTGAAGGTTAAGCAACATGCACGACCATCTAGAGTACTTCTGCTGAAAACTATCATCAGAGTTTCTGAACTTTTAATTAGAACTTGAAAAGTTAATCCAACAAAGACCTTTGGTGTGAGAATATAACTAGAAAAAATCACAGCTTTTAGGAATCCAGAAACTCTGCTATATGTTACTGAAACTTCGTTTACAACAAAAGCAGCTTTAGGTGGGGAAAAAAAATAATAATAATAACTTTACAAATAAGGTGAACAATACAAAGCTAATGAAAATATGTGATCAAAGTTAAAAACCAATCATTTGACCACAAGTCAAATTCAGTTGCGGATCCAGAGGGGGGCACCATGGGAAAAGTTCCCACCCCCCTCTAATTGAAATGCCAGTTATCTGCCACATTGATATTATTACTGGTAAGTGAAAATCACTCTACATCTACCTGCTCTTCAATATTAACAACAACACCAGGCAACAAGAGGTAAAGATACTACTATTGTAATATATGTGTAATCAATAATTGTCTACCTGGTACAATCCTTCACTGCATACAAAATTACCATAATTACTCGCATAATGGCCTCACCCTTATTTTAAAGGCTTAAAGAATTTCACAAAAACCTGCACAATAGCAGCACTAACATTTTCAAACAGGTGACAAAAATCAGTGACACACACATGAATGGATGAACAAGATTTCCCTGGTCTCCTATCATGTTTGATCTGCACACCAGTATCTTTTCTTTAACTTTTGGTGAAAAGGTCATGCTATAGACGAGTAACATACAGAAAAATACGTACATTTACATTTTACTTCACATAAAAAAAACCACCTCATAATGGCTATACTATATTTTCTGGGACAAAAATTTAGTCACAATGCTGCAATTACGCGAGTAAGTACAGTATTTTTCTTGCATTAATTTTACTTAAGTAAAAACGACAATCATTTATACAATTCCTCAAAATCCAATTTTGCAAACAAAACACCAAATGCTAGTGGATAACATTGGAATTTATTAACACAGTGATTGCTCATTTACCTATGTTTTCTCATTACCATTAAATAATAATCATACATATTTCCAGATACGTATTCCTTCATATTTGATTCAACCATACCTTGACCTCATTTCCTTTCAATTCAATATAAAAAAAAATCAACTTGGCAATGTCAAGTTTATTTATTCACAGGATGGTTTAGTAATTAAACTGAGACTAGAGGTCACACCACAAAAAGTACCCAGTTAATCGAGCATGAGCAGCATTCATTTATAGGCATCATCAAAGCTTTTGATAAAAAATAACAGAAAATTAATGCTTCAAGTACAAGTTGCACCTTGTCCTGTCAATTTCACTATCAGTAACAACCACATTTCATGTATTGTATTTCATCCCCTCCCATATGAAGTTTTATATCACTACTGGCATTGTTGATTAGTTTTGAGTCCTGCTGTTAATGTACTTTTATTACTAACGTGTGTGTTTAAAGCTAGAAAAAGGAAAAATGCAGTTACCAGACTTATCTCAATAAAAGTTGTAATGTATGGTATCTAGCTCACCACACACGTTACCTGAAAATGGAAGCAGTAATAAAAGGGTGGAGGAGAGGAAGCCTAAAACTGTACCACAGCTAGCATGTATGTTTATATTATAGCCTGTTTACACTAAACAGTTGACGGTGCTCAAAGGTAAACTTGTTTTCTTGTACGCATGATGACCTGTCAAGTTGGAGGTTTTCTTTGTTACGTTCTTAGGAACTTAAAGATATTCTAAACATGTCTGGGCAAAAAAAATCACAATAAACATACCTACTGTGACAAGACTAGGAATAAGTGTTGCATAAGGCCAGATATAAAGATATGATTCAACAGATTCAACCATACCTTGATCTCGTTTCCTTTCAATTTAATAAAAACCCCATGATGTGGTCCAATAGTGAACCTCATTATCTCACATTATATACGGTATTGTGTTATCAAATTTGATATTATCAACGACAGATGCCTTCCAACCATTTGCAGAGCCATACGGTAGTACAGTTTTACAGAACTAGCAGTTATTCACCTTGTGTATGGGGAGACTTAAAGCAATGCCTTGCTGTCGAAAGGCTGAACAGGGAACAATTTTTGCAATGACTTGTCATCCTACAGTTGCGAGACTGTTTTTTTTTATGACATGGACTTGCGAGACAAATTCTCTCTCATTTTAATGCATTGCAAGTTTAAAAGGTACACGTGATGTCATTCAATGCAGGTAGCAAGTTGCAACATGTTAAAAGAAACTGCAAATTAACAGCAACAATGCAAATTCAGCTACCACCAACGCGTCAACAACATGCTAGTTACGTAGTTGAACATGCATGTAAACACTAAAATGTAAAGCAGAATCAGATCCCTGGAATTATGAGGAATAATCACATACCCAGCTTTGATGAAGAGGTAGGTGGCACGTGCAAAAGTAGATGCTATAAATGTTCAGTATTTAGTGTATCTACATACAATAACATACAGTGACTGCGAGAGTAACTATACCCTCACCCACCCACATTAGATGGACTTTGTACTCTGAGTCAAATTGTACCAATGATTGCTGCAACATCAGACTGACAAAGAGATGCTCTACAATTTGTACAATACACCACACCCACTTGAGCATGGCTGTCACAAACCTGTATGCTGCACTCCCTAGTTCCTGGACAGGCCTACAAGCCCACCCAGACTGAATCCAATGTATTTTTAATGAAGGTACATTCATCACATGCATGTGATATCCCCATTAACAATTACATGGACTTCGTCGACGGATCAGTCACCAGCAAGATTGGATCCGGATGGGAGTGATGAGGGGTGATGGGGGGGGGGGACTAGCAGTTGGAGAGGATGCTGGAACGGTTGAATTTCTTACTTATTTTTGCTTTAGTTTTGAGATAGCACAAAGTGGAAAAGGAGGGGAAGGAGGCAGAAAATTGGTGCTAAGTCGATTCCTAGCTACGAGATAAATTAGATCTTGATCTGTTTCATTTGTGATAAATGGGGGAGGCAGAATTTTTAATATACTTATGCTTGTGTAGAGATAGTTAACCATTACTTTGAGCTTTTCTTGTGAAGTACAGACTGACGGAATTTGAAATCATGAAATGGCAATCTATACCTGTTACCAGTGTACATAATTTAGATTATGTACATCTATTTGTGTTAAACCATATTAACACCCATTATTTTCTTTGATTTCACGGACCACATGATCCTAGTCTCAATAGTCTGTTTCATAATACTACCCCTAATCTCAGTTATATTTCTGCATCTTTTACTTGGAACATTCATGCGCAGAAAATTATGAGTGTGATAAGTGGCACTATGGGTGGTATTCTTCAACAATTACGTTTGCGGCCTGCAAACGAACCCATAAACTCTACGCGCGCAAGTGGTGCTTGAGAGGGGAATAGCCCACAAACAACACTCAAATATTTTTGCAGATTCTTGAATGAATGCTAGGTTGAGACATACTTCACCCCTATTTTCAACAAGAACCAAACAAAATGGAGGCTATGTGCGACATATTTATCTGGTAATGTCCTGTAAATGTAATTCATTACTACGAAGAAAGTTAGTAATATTACTTTGTTAATTTATGACTTAATGGAAATAAAATATTGTAAAACATTTGCGTAGCAGTTGAAAAATAAAAAGTGCATGCATGGTTTAAAACAGCTACAATTTAATTTATAAAGTAACTTATAAATGTAATAACAACAGTCTAGTAAAATATGATTATTTTTTAGAAAATCTACTGTGTTTAGTTTTAGCGAAAAAACGATAACGCATTCTGTATTAAAGTCACAGCTTTAATAAAAATTTTTATATTCTACAATCTGTTACACATTGCCATTTATGTTCCAAAACATATTTTATTTTACGTTGTGTCTAACTTGCACCCATAAAAATCTTCACTTGTTGTTTAAATCGTTCGCCGATTACATAAATCTCACTTCAAAATGCCGCTCGTGCACTATCATCTAAATTGCTGACGTAATCAAATGCATGTTGCGCCATATTGCCAAGTTACGAACAGTTTGAGAATAGTTCGTGTTTGCGAAGAGGATAGAATAGGTCCTGGCCTCTCGTAACTTGGCGAGCCTACGCAACCGTACTTAAGAAGCACACGACTCGTAGAACTGCGTTCGAGAATCCCGTTTTCATGCAAGAAAAGATGCGCACTGAATGAGCCACACATCCTCCACGCAAACTGACAGTGAATACCAGTCTACAATTTCCACAATGCACAGTAGTGTAGCTGTTTAGACTTCTTAAGAAAACTTAATTCCTTGCATAAACTCAGGACAGCATAATCACATTGATCATAAAGTGAATTCCACCCTTTAGTATTATCAATCAAATTTTAGGAAGTCTCAAAATGTAATCATACATTATTATAGAGCGGTCAGAAACTTTTGTTGAATTAAACTGTAGGGGTGTGCGAAGCAGTGATTTTTTGCTTTGAAGCGAAGTCGAAAATATTTCCTTAGAAGTCGAGTCAAAGTAGAATATTCTATTGCTTCTTGAATCTCGCATAATGTTTGCTGTGCTATAATACCACTTCCACATGATTCAAATGTGACTATATAGATCTGGATGATATGATTTCAGGTGATTATGTAATGTTTTTGTTGTGTCTAAACAGCATAATAGAGTCCATATATTTTGCAATGGGTACAAAATTAAAGCTTTAACATTAATACTTTATTACCGAGTATAATTCTGTATTAAAATTGCATCATATTACATTAACACTTGGTGAATAAAAACATTAGTTTATCATACAATTAAGCACTTTGAATTTTTTTAAGCATGTTTTGCACTCTACTTCTGATTTACTAAAAAAAATTGAAATAAAGCCAAATACTGTTTTTTTTACTGCCTTGTACAGATCAAGTAGATCAAGACTGGTAATGTTTGCTACAAGGTTAAATAAACTCAAAGTTTTAAATGCCCAAGTACTTGCAGGGTTTTACTTGTAGGTAAGAAAACACAACACTTAAGAACAAACAACAGTAGATTGCCTCACATTAGAATTATCACATTTACCCACATGTGATATTGTACGCCCTTATGCACCCTATATTTTTACATCTGAATTCGTAGCGAAAAAATTTGTAGGTAACATTACAAGTGGTTGTTTGTTTTGGGAGCACAAAAGTGGTTCTTCATCTCTGGAGCAATAAAAGTGGTTTTTCGACGCTTCGAACTACCCTCAAAGCGAATATTCGGCAACTTAATATTCAATTCGACTTTGAAATTTCAAAGCTTCGCACACCCTTAAATTAAAGGTTACAATGTCGTTATGATTCTGCGCACATATTTCATTTTTGACTGAATATTTTTAAATACATATTTTTATAATATTACAAATTCTTTAACTCCATGCCTGTGTAAAGCAAAACCACTTACTGAAAAAGTTGTTGATACTCATGTTCATTATTTTTCTTAAATGTAGGACAATTTATCTGACAAACAGTGCTAACAACTGCATTAAGAGAATTTACTGCATTCACCAGAATGAATGAAGATATAAGAAACTGCCTTCACAGTTTCTGAACATACAGTACTTGCTTACTGTTGCATCTGCTGAAATTTGTCTTCCACCAAAAATACCTGTGTTCTTCATCATGGAAATTGTTTCGCATTTAGGACTGTTTGAAAAGCATGGACTTGTCTACAAAAACTCTTCCAACAAAAATAAAAAATTAAAAAGTATTAGGTACTACAAATACCTTACTAACAAAAATAATACACTGCATAAAGTTAACACACACAGTAATACTACTGACAGATAAATCCTTACAGTAATCATTGGTCTCTAGATACAAAGTTTAGTGAGTCAGATCTTCAAAACAAATACACAGCAGGCATGTTCATGCTGTTTTACAGAACCAAAGCAGGACAGACAGCTTGAAGCTTCCCCTTATCTACATACCAAATTGTTTACTGTGACAAGTATTAACATTAAAATGTAAAAGTATCACTACACAAATAAAAAAAAAATCTGTTCAATGCTGAATTTATGTTAACATTATCCAGGGCAACGAGTCAGCTTAGCAAACACCCCCTCTCCTCTAAAATTATCTTCAATTATTTTACAAACAATAATTTCTCTGAAAGCTTAAAAATACTTTTACCGACATAAACAGTACACAGTACTGTAAAATAATGTTTTACATTAAGTATATGTCTTTAGAACATAAGTGATAACTAGCTGCACTACTGATAAAGCACTTCTGACACCTTGGCTATAGACATTCCAATATATCAGTGTTATCATATGGAAGTTTTGATGTTATGTACTGTATCTTGTGTTCAGTACCGTATATGTGTTTTCAACATCTATGTCTTTCTTGCCTGGATACACTTTAGAAAAAAAAAATCTTGAACTTGAAATTAAAGTAATTCAATTCATCTCAAGCAATGTTCGCTCAGTCATAAGACAATGCACATTTTTCGAGATATGGCTATAACTTTCCAATTTGTGACTCCAAATTTGTTAGCTGGATTTTAAGAGCCCTATACAACTGGTGCATGAATATTGTTGCTTCATGTTAGTAGAAATACATGTTATAACGATTTTCAAGGGACCTGTGGAAAAAAGTGTTATATGCAGGAATCAATATTTTTACACCAATAAACAGATACCATACAAAAGTACTAACTTAAACCATCATAGTTTATGTTCAGTAAATAAGCCTATAATGAGACTAAATGAGGCTATAGTTACTATGCCATCAGAAACATAATGAATACTGCACATATACTGTGTGTATAACAGAGGCATTTATTCCCACTTATCTTCTGTAGGTTCATGATCGTCATCTTCAGGATCACAGTCTTTATTATTACTGTAATACACACTTGTCACACTTTCCCACATATAAATTTGTTTTCTTTTTACAGCTGTTTTTAGTCTCCAGCTTAGTTAGTTTACTTAAAATATTACAGTTATGAACAATTTTACCTGAGACATGGTTACTGTCTGAGAAAAAGTGATGTTATAAACAGGGAATGAAAATTCTAGTGTTGTTATAAGCAGGAAATTAAAGCATTATGCTTGATAGAAAAATGGTGGGAGCAAAGAAAAGTGATGTACCCGGGAATGTTATACAGTAACAGGGTTCTAGAGTGAGTGAGTGAGTGAGTGAGTGAGTGAGTGTGAGAGAGTGTATGTGTGTGTGTCTATATATATATATATATATATATAAATCTGTGTGCTGGTTCCACCAGGAATTTTTTTTTTTTCAGTACCAATGCACAAAATTTTGTTAGGAATTAAATCACAGTTAAAAAAAAACTAAATATGTATGTACTATAAAAATAAAAAAACAGTAAATTTCATGACAGACAACCAAATCAACACTTGTTTAGGACACTGTAATCACCTGATTTTTCTCTTAACTATGAAATGCAAAATGTTACCTATTACTGTCACAATATTTCTTGCATATGTATGTGTGCACACATGATAAATACGAAATTTCTCTTGTAGTGAGCTATCTGCATATATGGCCTCAGAAATACAAGATCCGCTGTCCATTCTTAGATCCAACCTTTTCCTATTTGTGGCAGCTTGGAAGTACTTGCATGACACTGAAATGTTTGGATTAATATTTTATTAATACATATTAAAACACATAATAAGATGTTAAAATTTTCGTAACAAGATATACGTTTTGAAAATCCCTTTTTTAAATACGGCTCAACTTTCACATTTTCAACACGTAACATCACAATTTTTAATTGTAGTGTTCTGCTTTTGAAAATATAATACAGGCAGTACATTATTACATGCAAATTTAATACCTTCCATGCTTTCATACATCAGTCATTAGTACCCAGATTCAGACGTTCACACATTAAAGTTGCTCTTAGATAGCCTTATGTTTGTGTGTATGAAGAGCAAAATTGATAGTGTGCTAAAGGTACTATTGACCAGTTTACTTATGTAATGCAGTACCACCTGTAAACGAAAGCTACTTAACTGATTTGCATTACTTTACTATTATTTTTTCTAATGGGATTTCATGCAGAGACAATATTAATTTAGTTGTGGGAAGTATGGGTTGAAGTACAAAATATGCATTCTATCTTTGTGCTTTCCAAATATGTTTGCAGTATTTTTCCAGATACAGCAGTCTAAAAAAAGCAGTATTTAGCCATTTAAAAAGGATTTAAAATGATGCTTTCAATGAACTTTAAACTTAGTGACATAATTTGCAGAGAAAGTTTGTGTTTGTATGTGTGCCCACGTGTCTGTGCGTTCTTTTCGTAGATACACAAATGATATGCCCGTTATGTTTAAGATAAAAGTTATTTGACTATTTTCCTAATGTGTGTACCAATATATTTAATGCTCCACAGCCATGTATGTATCATATTTTTAAAATGAGAATTAAAAACAAATTTAAGAATTTGTCTTAGGGGTAACTCAGAAACATAAACCAATTTTATTATTACAGTGTAACTTGTGATTGTTGAAGGAAATTTTTTGACCTTTTGAGATAGAATCCTGTGTATTACAACAATAACATGCAAGTGTATTGTTCAACCTCCATACACAATTTCGAGACTATGTGTATGGTAGAGGACACTATAGATAGTTATTAATTATGGAAAAACATACAGTTGCAAAATGTGTAAAATAGCTTTAACGTACGTTTAGCACATTGTTACCATTGAAGATTATGTGGTATCACTGTCATGGTGTTGTGCTGTTATGTTTGTAACCAAGAGTTTGTACACACACAATCAATTGTTCAATGTAGCGGTCATGATCACTTACAGTTCTGTTCTTACATCAGACTTGCACACATGAAGTCGAGCATCAATACAAATTAGTTGCTAGTTGGCTTGCGCATGTACTTAAAACAAATAATGCTAGCTGCAAACATGTTCAACTATATTTCTGCCCTTTCTATGCTATGAGTGCATTGCAGAGTCATATGAGGAAAATCTTGAGGTAAAGGTGAAACTATAAAGAGAAGTTGAGTAAAATCTGAGAATTTTTCGTTTCCAATGCACAGTCAGGAAATGAAGATACTGTATCTCAGTTAAGGTGAAGTGTTACCACACATAAGGCAAGAAAAATAATTTCTTCATGCACCGACTTACAAATGTAGATAAATTGTGTATTCACACACTGTAAACCTGAAAAAATGCAAAATAAAAATGATAAAAATACGCTGATTTTGTTTATAAAATGGTATCATAACCATTTTGTTTGAAAACAAAAGTTCCATTAAAAAACATGACATTGCTTTCGTGTAAAAATTTACAACAAATATAATGTTGTAGATACCAGTGCAGTCTTACCTTTACACCATGGTTGTGTTCCTCTAAAATAATATCAATAAATTCAAAATAAGAATATTATTCTCCTGCACGTGGCATTCTAACCTACATTTACAGTCACAATGATTGATTCGCAGCTTGAGAAAAATCTTAAGAAAGATCTGATATCATCTTAAGAATTTTTCAGATTTTCCTTAGATTTCAATAACTTTTTATCTCAGCAATGAAAAATTCTCACATTTCACTCAGAGAGGCCTTAGATTTTACTCTATATGACTGTGCAATCAGCCCTTTATCTACTAAACTGGATATAATTTCTATGCATGTGATAAAAATTTTTGCTGTGGCCAATGAATGTATGCATGAGACAATGAAAGCTCGAAAATAGTTTTATCAATTTACTAAACCACTTTTTGTACGACTCAAATAACAGGAACTATGTGCAACATTTACTGGTGTACAAATATTTTAAAATTAGAATAGTTGCAAATATAATTTTCAAAATTATGAAAACATGAATATTTGCGATGCTTGAATACCATTTCTTAATCCAGCATTTTCCGACAACTAACCAGACTACTTACACGCAATTTTGGTACTTCAAACAACTTGCAAAATACTAACCGTAAACTGCTACTGACGAAATCCCAACATTTCTGAATATGTATAATGCAATAAAATATTCATGTAATGAAAATAGTTGGGGACCAGAAACATTTAACTGTAAACATTTGGTGTATGCCATCTTGTTAACAATACACAATCGCACTGTAGAAAATAGCAAACCCCAACTTTGTTAATTTTTGAATATATTATTTAGTACTGTATATCCAAAAGAAATATTACAAACCTTAACCTCAATTATAGTATTTTATTTGTTTAGCATTTTAGTTTACTGTAGTAATTTACTGTGAGCATCGGTTAGGCTCGGCAGAATTCGGATCAACTCGGAACTTGTACCGTGGATGTGACTTATGCGCTTTTCAACTTTGTTAAGCAATATGTGTATGTTATTTCATACATATTTAAAGTAAATGAAGGCCTTAAAATGTTATATGAAAATACTTTAATTCAATATAAGAATTCTGTGGAATGTAGAACACGTCACGGCACGCTTCAATTGCCAACCGGTTAGTTCAAACTTCATACGTAAACCTATCCTCTTACAGTAGAGATAAATATTTTTCACATACGTAATAATTTTCCATTCGTGCTTAAATGAAAAAATGCTAAAATTTTTACTCAAATATTTCTCAACAGAAATTATTGTATACTGGTATTCGTCACGCTACTTCTTAGCACTGAACCAAACTAGGCTGCGTAAATATTTTCTGCATTTCTAACTTTTTGGACCAATTGTGTGTTTTATACGGAAATGTTTTGAGACTTTCGTTTCTTGACTTTTTAAACTTTCAAAAAGTATGTGAATGAATGTCAGAATTTAAGGGAAATAGTATATGTACTTAAGGTAAGCAATAATGTTACTGTATTGTCTTTTACAAGTTTTTTTCGGACTTGCTTTTATATTGTTGAAATGAGGAACAATTTTTGAATACATTTTAGTCATGTTTTGAATGCAAAGTCGCACCTAAAATGGTTATGAACTTAACTGTCTTGTCCTTAAAAGTACATTAAAATATAGTGTGATCTGTATATAGGCCTAAGTAACAGTTACCTATATTAAAATCTTTGGTTTCAAAAAATTATTGTGTACACCTGTAAGATTATTATTCTGAAACAAAAAAAAGCAGTATTGCATATGCCAAGTTGTATTGCTTTAGATATAGAATGGACTAGCTTAGCTACAATAAGTAGGGTTAGGAATTTTTGCGGTCCCAATAGTTTTTCACGAATTCATACAAAATTTATAGCAGAATGCAAATTTACACTGTTCAAGTGAAGAACGATTGTGAATTTTCCCCACGAATATTGCACTTGTGTTATTCACCCAGATCATTATTACCTTTTACGTTTAGTTATAATATTGATATACCAACATGAAATAACCATTTGTTTAATGTATATAGGCTTGAATAACATAAAATGTCTACGGCAATAAACAAACACCAATTGTAATGCAACAAAAGATTCATTAACTCACTGTGGATGCACATGTAAATCAGCCATCCAACTTTCAGAAGTGATGCATCAAAGTTTAACCTTCCACACATTCTAACAATCAATATGGAAGACAACTTGAGAGATGGTGTTAGATGTTTTCATTATCATTTTACAACTGTAAGAAGTCATGCTTCCTCTTTCTGCTCTTGGAACATAACGTATTTACTCGCGTAATCGTTGTATTTACTTGCGTAATCGCTGCATATTTTTGACAGGCCCAAAAAATGGGGTGCAGCCATTATGAGGGGTTTTCAAAAATAATTACCTTCTAAATTTTTTTGGTGTAGAATATAACAAATGTAAATTTTTTTCTATATTAACTCGTCCATAGCGTGACCATTTCTTACATAATAAAAAAAAATCTTGTTACTCCATTCATGTGCGTCACTAAACGAAAGTCGTTTAAAATCGCCCCACATAAGATGTTTACATTTTACGGTCCATTACATGTACGCTATTATTTCCCGTGTAAGTAGTTTATAAACAAATCTAATTCACGCTTAAAACGTAACAACTCTCCAGACGCCGTTACGTTATCAACCAACGAACGTAACTCATTGTGTCAACAGCGCATTAACCAGCGAGCGTGACTCATCGTGTCTGGAGATAGGTTATGTAGGCGTTCTGGAGGATCTAGGCCCGCGTCTGGTACCTAGATGCTCGGTTCTGCAGCCACGTCTTATAGGCACGAAAAATGGAGGATCTAGTTTTGCATGCCAACGCACCGCGCTTCCGATCGACAGACGTTTGCAACTGTCACGTTTTTCAGATCACATTTTTTGTCATTCTGGCTAAGAAGTTTTCTCGCCGGAAGCAATAGCAAAACCTGGTCCCTTAGTAAACGTCTTACCAGAGTTTTACTGTATTGTGTCCCCTGTTGAAAAATATGGGGTGCGGCCATTATGCGAGTAAATGTGGTATGTTTTTAACTCCTCAACGTATGTAAATATTTATAAAGTGACTATGAAAAATATAAACAAAGTACGTAATTATTACATACATTTTTTGTTTGGAAATGTTTAAGAGTTAACTTTTCTTTTTCAACTGTGACCGAGATAAACGTGGATGTATTAACAAGATGTCACATAAACTTATTACCAGAGACAGAGCATTTCAGAAAGAAAGAATGAACAAACAATAATGGTACAGTAATTCACAAAAGGGAACAGAATGATTCGGTGGAAAAACACTTTAAAACAGTCAAGCATGTGTGTGCCATAATAGACGAGTATCCCGATGATGGCAGGAAATGATATTCTTAAACAATTTATGTGTTTTTTACACATCAAAAGCGCTCTTCAAAGTTGCAAGAGGTCCAAAACTAACCTATCTAACTCGCAACTGCAAACCTATCTCAAAGGCAGACAAGATGGCCAAGAGTAGATTGGAAACTTTGCTCTTTGCTTGCAAACACATTACATTACAATGTAAAAACATACCTAATTTACAGTTTTTTTAATCATTTTTTTTCAATTAAAACAGAATAATAACTTTCCCATGTTTCGTATGAAGATTGTATTTTACTTTTAACATTGATACACACACCTGGTGAAATATTTACATGAATATTTGCAATTTTATCAGCTTCGTTCGACTCGCAAACACTGCATATTTGTGAAACAAGTAAAATTTGCCCATGATGTGCACAGCATCATGAGAGTTGTTGAGAGCAAGGACTCTTATCCATCCCCTATCCAGAAATATGTATAGTCTGTACAGTATAAGTTAGCCTGATTTTGAAATTTCTCTTCTGAGAAAATTGTCTGGCAACTCCATTGTGTTCACCTTTAAAACATTCCTGACTTCCTGGAAAAAACAGGTTATCTGCAATCCTGTTTGAGAAGCTCTTCTCAACCTTTAATTTGTAAGCTTGTTACTAAAATATTTAAGAATATCAGCCTAAATTTAGCAATACAATTTTTATCCGTTCATATTCATTGCAATTTTATGAGGTGCTGTATGGTGAGTTAAAATATTATTTTTTCATTTACTTTACTTCAATGAAAGTAAGGCGTATCAAATGTCTACTTATGATGCTTCCGACTTAAAATTTTACAACTAAGACATTTGAATAAGTTGGCTATTGATATTCTTTAAGTAGTAACTCACTGAAGAATACAAAATCGCTTTCTGATAGTTGAGTGAGAATGTGAGATTTTGGTCAGTGCTTAACACTGAAGTCTTTAGCGCTGGTGAGAGTTGACATGAGGTGAACATGGAGCAGTAACAGAATGAAAGGGTGGGCAAAACGAGAGATCCCCGAGAAAACCCTCCGACTAACGGCATCGCCCGGCACGATTCCCACATGCGAAAATCCGGGGACCGACCCCGTCAGGAATCGAACCTGGATCACCTTGGTGGGAGGCGAATGGTCTGACCATTTAGCCACTGTGGCCCCCTTTTGATAATTGAGAACCCTGCAAAATATATAACCCTAACAATAGGACCTATTTCAATCACACAGATTTTATTTTTGGATCAACATTTTTAAAATACATGCTTTACCATTCATGTTCTTTATGTTTTAAAAAAGTCAGCTGTTTTTATAATCAATATTTGCCCAAACATAAGTAAACATAAGTTAAATCTTTAAATAAATTTTTATTGTAAAATTGGTAGTTGACTAAAATTTGAGACCATATGTTTGTAGCAGTTTTAAATGCTTATGTGTAGTCATACAAAACACCTACTATGTTATTTTGTTACCTTGACAGCTTATACTATATTTCATCCAAAATAATTGACTAACACTACATAATTTATTGTACTGCACAGTAACCCACCAAAATCTTATTATCAAGTTTAAATATATGTACCTTGAATTAACAAAATTTTAAAATTAGTCCACCCAATACCTTTTCCATGTTTCCGTAAAAGCATGTTTATATGATGTCATAGCTACATCACCTTGCAGAAACCTTGAGATTTGAAATGCTGATAAGTAACAGAAACACATTTGTAGACCATGATTGTGGGTTGGAACCACAGCCATTACGGGAGAAGAAGACTCTTTGGGACCATTTTATAAATAGGAATAGAGTAGTTCAAAGAACTGCACACTGCAACATCGGTACAGTACTTTAGACTACTTCAGTACGGGGTACATTTTTTTATTGAAACTGTTTAATAACAGTGTGGTTTATTTTGATAGGTGCAATATTCGCTTACATGAAAGGACAGGAAATTGCAAAATAGAAGGGAATCCTTCTTCGCAGATTCTAAATTCAGTATAGGGTGATGTCAGTCAATGATAATGAAGCCTGCTGGCCTTTGCTTACGTTGTCGCACAGAATTTGCACAGTTTTGCTAGGCTCACATTGTAGGATGTGTCGCACACTAAATTGTCGTCACTGTAAATATCAATTAATTAATATTCTTCTACAGTAATTAATAATGCTTCTATTTCACATTCTTGTTAACGGACTTGCATTTATGTATACCATCATGGCATGCAGCTAGTACAATTACTTACCATAACATTTTTATTAAAGCAGTGTTTTAGTTTACAATTGTTTAACGTGTAGGGCCTAAGTTCACATTTTGCGTGATTTAAGACTTTTTTTAATTTTTGGTTGGCTTGTATTCTGGGTCTACTTATATTTGGGCAATTATTGTAAGTTAATCGTAATTTCATTACAAAGTGTGTTCCTGAGTTAATTTTTTTATATTACACATTACATTACTAAGACAAAGAGGCTATTATTCTTTATCTCAGATTAATATGTTTTTCTGACCAAGAAATTTTTAACAGCTGGTCTAGTGAAAAACTTCAGTAAGTTTTACAGTATTTCTTAGCTAAAATTTTTGAGTTACACTGCAGAAAATTATGTACATGTTAATTAATGTAGGCACCGTTCTCTAACTTATAATTTTCAATAACAGTTATGACTTAATCCAATAAAGCTGCATCTGTGTTAGCAGGTAACTTATTGTTTGGCAATACTGTACACAGGCAACAGTAAAGATCATGACAAGAAACATCTTGTTGACAGCTGCCAAGAAATTGTTTGGAGAACACAGTAATAATATTGAAATGTTCAACCAACAGCATCGCCATTTATATTCCTGGCCAAATTTTCAACCTACAAAATGTTAATCAAGACAGTTTTCAGTGTGCTGTTCGCACATTGAAAAAACAATACTGAAGATAAACAGTCTTGCTAGAAAATTTGCAATAGCACGAGTCAATTTACAAATGGAGCAACATCTTCAACACAATGTTTCTAGGGTTTGCCTAATACTGGTTCTGTTAAGAAGGGGCCAATAAAAATCTACTTAAAACTGATGACCCCAACTGAATACCAAAGTGACCAATTAATTAACTTAGCATGCTAGTGAACTACAACTCAGGTTCTTACGATTAAAAAACCTGCAAATTATAAAGAACCTCAAAGTAAGAAACAGCTTGCAAAACAGTGCGCCAGGACACACGAGAACATAAAGAATGTTGAAATGTAATTTTTCACTATTACAATTCTCAGATCTAATTCCTTTATCACTGTAACTACTTGCGAGGAAATCACTCATTTGTACGAACAGCTGGATATACTTGAGGTCACGTACAAGACAGCCTAAATGGTATTTTGATTTAAAAAATTTACAGCGGTGCATGATGTGATTCTCTTTCTCACACCATCACACCGATGCTAATTGTTCAATGTATTTTTGCGCCTCAATGTTTGCAAAGTGTAGTAGGTATAAATGATGTGCCCCTACACACAGGTTTATATTGTGGTAGTGAGGATAGGATAGAAGTGCTGCTGTCTGAGTGAGCTTGCGAGCCCTAGCCACGCAGCCCAGCCATTGTTCCTGCAGGCTGCTGATGACGAAGGCGCTCCTGCTGTTGCTGCTGCTGTTGCAGATGCTGCTGCTGCTGCTGTTGTAGATGCTGCTGCTGCTGTTGCAGCATGAACTGCTGCTGATGTTGCACTATTTGCTGCTGTTGTTGCATGACCATTTGTTGGTTGGAGTGGTGACCACCGCCCGAGTCTGCACCTCCAGAGCTTGCCGTGTCCTCTTCTGCCACTGCTTCGTTGCTCTCGGCCAGCCTCCGAGCAGCTTCACTTTGGGCCAGCCAAGCAGGTGTGTCTTTGATCTTGCCATATCTGCAGATACAGTACAGAAGGGAATAATCACTCTTTCTATATCTGTAAACATACTGTCTGCATTTTTAACCGGAGATGCAAAAATGAGTAAAATAACAGTTTATTTATAGTCTAGTACTCAAAAATATCATCTGAAGATGACAATCTGCAGTCTGCATAATTTTCTTAAAGATTTAATTTAACTGCACTGGACTGTTTTAAATCACAATCAGAAACTACTTTAGTTTTCTTTGCTTTTATACAAGGATCACTGAATTAAGAAAGTAACAATGTTTTTCCACCTTGTCATCTCATTCCCTTCATGGTCCAAGCAAGCACATTGCTCAAATTACTACCCCACACTCCTTCCTACTCCTGCTCATCTTTTCTGAAATTGTTCAAGGTCATTGTCTTTTAACTGTGTGTGATTTGATACAACTTGACTTTTCTGCTTGGAATTATTGATTAGGAGTCTAGAGTCTGACACTGTGTTTCACTGAAGTAATAATCTGCTGATGCTATTTTATTTCATAAAAATTTTACTTTGTGTTACACTAACAGAACTGACACCCATGCACCTAGCGTGACGTGCACTGGCACGTTGCCCATACTCACAGTTTTGTTTTGTATTGTATTGTAATTTCATTTTTTTTCTCTCTTTTAATTAATAATTTTTTTGTTTGCAACAATTTAACTATGCCAATTTAATAAAGTGTAAGGATTTAAACCACAGGATCCCACATAGTAATTGGGAGAGAGAAATTCTATTCAAAATTTAAATTTGACTGCTAAGACAAGTTTAAAAGTAGTAAATTTTATTTGATTTATAATGTATTTGGACTCATTTCAAGGAGAATTTAATTTTTAACAACTTTCCCAAGTAACATGTTTTTTATATTTTGCTTCATTTGGATTTTGAAAATTTCACTTCAGTGATGAGTTCGCCTCATCTGGGATGGGATTCATCTGACAGGCAGGTCAGAGTTCAGACGTTGGTCTAGCTTCGTGGGTAGTAGGGCCGTGTGCAACTTAACTCTGGAAAGGTGGTGCTCTGCGGAATTATTTTACAATTTGACGACACAGCAGGTCCCCAATTAAATTAAGTAATGAATAATATGTGGTCACTATGTAGTAAACTATTGTGTAATTCTGTCAGTAATTGTGTTACGTAATTTTCTTTCATTATAAATGTCAGTTGACCACTTTTTGTAAAGAAATTGGCTCTTTTAAAATTACTCCGCCACGAGGCAGAGTTAGTCGTAGCGTCCATCCAAGAACAGTTAGTCGTCATCAATCGGTGCTAGTGAACGGACACAGAGAGGTGGCCGGTTGGTTGTTATCAGTCGGAGCTTCATGGCGGGCAAAAGAGAAGGTACGAAGCGCATCAGGGAGCGATGGAGAAGTGGCTGTGAAGCCTAGAGGGCGGTTTCGCTAGCAGAAGGGGCAGTAGAGAAATTCCCTTGGTCTTTTCTTTTATAGTAACAAAGTTGTAGGTGCTTGTAATAGCACGTTTTAACATTATATAGTGGTAACCTCATTTTTGGGCAACGTCTGTTCTATTTGAATGCAAACTGCAGCAAGTCGGATTAGTGAGTTAGATCTGAACAATTGAGAAAACTAGGCGAGCACTCGCGACACCAACAAAACATGGGACTCTGGCCTCGTATCTGAACGTTCAGCCACTAGTGTCAATTATTAACTGTATTTGTATGAACTGCTGTTCTACCGATGAGATACCAATAAATGAGAATGACTGATATTTTCTTTACTCATTCTATCGTGGCAAAAACTAATGCTATGCTGCAATTACATGACATATAAAAACAAAATATTTATAAAATTTCTGGAGTAATCATCATCACACGGCCATTGGTACAACGGCCGCTGCCAATAAAAGGTGACTGCCTGGAACAGAAACGGTTCTAGTCATTCATCGATCCCTGGCATTCTTCGAGATAGCAGACACATTACATGTAACTGCCCAGAACAGGGACAGTTCCATTTGGCTGTCATCCTCAGTATTCTTTGGCTTCAATAGATGCGTCACACTAGATCCCTATTATTTTCCATGGACCTGGTGGGTGAAAGGTCATCTAGGTACTCAATCTACACAGCATGGCGGTGGACAGTACACAATACAAGATGGAAATAGTGTGTCACTGCTCTGTCAAAGAAAGGTACTATGCATCTAAACTATATACATATCTGATAAAAGCCTCGGACAGCAAGAAGCAATTAACGATTTATGAGAATACAAACTGAATATTGAATATACGTTACTGAATAAGCAACAAAAATTTAAAAAAGTATTTTGACAGTAACAATTAAAAAAATATTTAGATAATATAAAGTCTACAGTTTCAGTTTTGATTCAAACTGAATACTATCAAGAGTACAATATGCTTACAAAAAAAAAAAATAAAAATGAGCAAATGCCTCATTATTATACTATGCAAATATTTACTTAAAAATAACCTTTTCACAATTAATCGGCCATTTACTTCCAAATAAATATAAATTGAATAGACAAAAAAAATCAATGAACTGAAAATAAAACATAAGTTTTTAACTTGACATCAATGCCAAACTGAACATTTTTACACAGAGAAAAACTCATACAACTCCTGCAAAAATTATGTTTTCAGATTACTACAGTTTCAAATTTAATAAATTAAAATCTGAATCACAGTAAAATACAATATTGCTGCTATAATTCTTTTCTTGAATTTTTTCAATAAGCACTTAAGATGGCATGTGTATTCTGCATGCTTGGAACTAAATGTACCCATGTACTATCAGGTAGTTTTTGTTTCACATGAGTTTTGTCATTTATTTTGATAACTTGTTGACAGCAACCACTATAAAAGTTACTATGGGTTATTCTTTTGGTCAATTTGTGTTTGTATTGTGACGTGCACTGGCACGTAGTCCATATGCAGTTTCGTATCATAATGTAATTTTTTTTCTCTTTTAATTATTTTTTTTTTTTTGTTTTTAACAATTTAATCATGCCAACTTAATCAAGTGTAAGGATTTATACTGCGGGATCCAACATAGTAATTGGGAATGATAGTAAAGAAATTAACATAAAAATTTTATTCAAATTAAAATTTAACTACTAAGGCAAGTTTAAAAGTAGAAAATTTGACAGGTAAGTTTTAATTTATTTATATTGTGTTTGGACCCATTTTAAAGAGAATTTAAATTTTGAGCAACTATTTTAAGTAACTTTTTCTTGTATTTTGCTTCATTTGAATTTTGAAAATTTAACTTTAAGAGTCACTGAGTTGGCCTCATCTGGGATGTGATTCATCTGGCAGGCAGATCAGAGGTAAGACTGACGTGGTTTCAGCGGTGAAAGTCACCTTGGTGAGCCAAAACCTCTTGATGCGGGTGGTCTGTCGGCGAGGGTGCGATGGCTAGGTGGCAGCGTGCTCCACTCCCAGGATGCACTCCCAAAGCATTGACCGCCGTCTTCCTCGTCGGACTCTCCCGACCTCGTAAAGGCTATTACAGCGAGGGAAACTAGCGCTGCACTGGAGGTTGCTCTTCCACAGTAGGTGTAGCCAAAGGTGGAAGGGAAGAAGAGGCAACAATGGGGTGCTGATACCCCGGACAGGATAGCACGAAAGTGCCTAGGTTAGGAGTTGCGTCGGATGGGGGTCCAAAAGGCGAGGATGGGGTTGAGACGGAATCGGGTATCGAGGAGGGGATACTAAGGAAGGCTGATCCACCAGGGGACTGTAATGCCAGCCGGACAACGGCATGGCCGTTGAGTGGTGTGCCTCATCATGCGGCGGCGGAAACCTTCCTCTGGATCCAATACACCCCTGTCTCAGGATCCCTAACCTCCAGTGCCTCTTGTACCAACTTGGCAAACTCCTGTCGGGCCCTCAACTTCCTACCTGACCTCTTAGGCATAGCCTGACTGTGGCTCAGATGAAGATGGAATGATACGGCTAGTTGATTGTTGGAAACTGGTATAGGCCATTCGGAATAAAGTGAGCACTAAAGATTTAACCTTTGAAAAAAATCACTAGCCGTTACTGCATATACATCACCACTAACAAGAGTTACTTTACTGCTTGTATGGTTGGTAGCGATTTATTGTACGTAGTTCCGTGTATTTTCCTATTTGAATACAACATTA
>PNEQ01069056.1:0-21573 GCA_003012365.1 Medauroidea extradentata | reverse complement strand
TATATAATATATTTTTATTTATTTATAGTAATACACATTTTCAATTACAATAACTTTTCGGTTAAGTTGTCTACCATGAGACTCGCGACCTCGTGACTGCTCGGACAGCTCGTGATTGCTACGAATCGTAAATTGTTTTTGTGTTTGTGGAATAATTTTAGTTAAATTTTATAATGGGGAAGATCAAGAGGTACCCCTGTTCTACAATTAATTGTGATTCTGTTCATTCACGCGCAGAACTGGCGTACAAATGTTATACTTTCCTAAAAAAATTGAACAGGAGGTTAGGGCTGCCTTCCGTTATTCACTGATTTCACTGGCCAGTGTTTTCAGTAATGTCAGCTATAGTTCCGAAATTGCTGACGGCACTGATAGTCACTGATGGTCGGTTGATGACGATACCCTGTGCGAGGCTACATCCGTTTACTGAGATTACCGATTTTACTGGCGCTTCAAAGCATCAGTGTTGGTAGTAAACCAATATTTTTTGCGGAAATTCAAAAGTTGATGTTATCTAATTATAGGACGAGTCTTTTTTAATATATAAGGGCCAAAGAGGGCATCTATTAATTTATATATGTTTATTTAACGTCTGTTTATAGTTACAGAAGCATTCGTCGTGCAGTTTGTAAAGACTAAATAATGTTTAGAGGTTGAATCGTACCTTGTTTATGCATTTAAAAATAATAGATACAGCTTCCCAAACCTTAAATACACACAATGTATAAGCTGCGTCGTGAAAAAACGAAGAAAACAGTATCAGTCGTTAGTCGTGCTAGATGTATCAATATGCTTAAAATATACCA
Source organism: Medauroidea extradentata (assembly GCA_003012365.1). Taxonomy (NCBI): domain Eukaryota; kingdom Metazoa; phylum Arthropoda; class Insecta; order Phasmatodea; family Phasmatidae; genus Medauroidea; species Medauroidea extradentata. Next base: position 20,767 of record PNEQ01069056.1, on the reverse strand, counting down.
ACTATATTATTAAAGTAAATACAATTTATACATCGAACAAAACAAACATGACAGTTTATCGCAAGAATGAAACAACAGATATGCCAGAGATGTGGCTGCTAGGCAACGTACATTGCAGTAATGTTTACTGATTTAATGTTCCGATATTATCTATTTACTGACAGTGAAAATATTTTGGGTGATTACTGACACTGTTCCGTTATTGTTCTCGGACACTGGCGAACTGTCAGTTATATCAGTGAAATCAGTGAATAACGGAATGCGGCCTAGATAACGTATTTTTGTTGCCAACATGTAAACTAAAAAGTTTTGTTTCCAGTTGCCGGCGAATGATGCCCCTTTTTTAGTGGCCCGTTGGTTAACATGGCCGTGTCCACTCTTGAATACTTTACTTTTACTTCCTCTATGGGCAACCCTGTATTAAAATTTTCTTTCAAACCTGCCCACATTTATTCAATTCCTTCCTCCCTACTCAAAATTTTCTTTTAAGTATAACTTTATTTTAATTTGCCACTACTACGTCGTCTGCTAGAGGCTTCACATTTGCTCAAACGTTTCCACTCCGACTATTACCTCCATGACATTTATCGAAAAGAAATCGTATCGACCATGGTATCGACTGCTGGTGGCACCTTTCGTCTGCTAGAGTTGTTTACAACTTGGCCAAAAAAAAAAAAAAAAAGAAAGAAAGAAAGAACGAAGAAACAGTGAAGAGTTGAACTGATTACGCACTCTCGTGAGTACTTTGCGTACGCAAGGTACTTTAAAAGAGTACTTTGTTATTTTGTACTTGTCGTTGACGCTTGTAAACTTCAAGTTTTACGTGCTTAGTCTGATATTTAGTCATATCTGTCTTACCCTCGTGAGTTTGTGTAAGTTTTGAACTGCTTTTTGACGTGCTTATACGTTGTAAAAAGATTTAATAAATTGAATTAAAATTAGTCGGCAAACCATTTATTTATGAATTAAGTGATTCACGCATACTGTGTCAGATTGCCTGTGCACATTGTGTGTATTTGAGGATATGAATCGTTTACAGCATGTGGTACAGCCATGGTTGGAATATGTGTGGTATCCAATTGTGAAATTGGTGGGGTAGGAGCTCGTAAAGATGCAGAGAGGGGTAGCTAAGTAACTGTATCAAAAAATTTCAGCAGTAGTTTTCGTACCCATCTCTGGCCGACACGGATACAACGTGCTGGAGCGCTCTGACAATAAGTACTCAAGGTGGTACACGAAGGTCATGGGGGAGTGGCAAAACCTCAGGCTAGAGCCTCGCAGCTGTTTTGCCAGCTGGGCTTGTTGAGAGGCATTGAAATGATATGCTCTACTTGTGAAAAGATTAGAACCCACAACTACAGGCTTCCGCTAATCCCACACAAATTTCCTCACCTACCATATTTGAAAGTAGGGGTAGACTTCTTAGAGTCTGGTCGTAAGTACTTTATTTTGATAGATTATTATTCATATTGGCTAGACAGAGTTATCCTTTGTTGAATAAGAGCTCAAAGTCAGTCATAAACAAAATGCAAAATGTATTCAAAGTACATGGCTTTCCTAAAGACCTAATAGCAGGTAATGTACAGTTTACATCCTATGAATGCAAAAAGTACTACGAAACCTGTGGGATTACTCTGAGGACTAGCAGCCCACATTATCACTATAGCAATGACATGGCTGAGAATCAGTAAAAAAATGATACTAAAGAGTCAACTTGAGGACACTGATTTTAGGGATCTATTACAGGAACACAACAGCACACCAGTGACTGGCTTAGACTTTTCCCCAGACAGATGCTATTTAACAGACACATTATAACCAAAGCACCCATTACCACAGCTGCACTACACCAGTCATACATCAGGGTATACACGAGGCTCTCCTAGCAAAACAAGGAAAAGTAAAATGGTGGCATAACAGAACGGCAAAGAGAAAGGAGTTAGATTTTCACGAGGGGGGTAGGATTGTGGTTAGGACAGAGAAGGATAACTACTGGGAACCAGGTACAGTATTAGCCAAATGTAAAGAGCCTAGATCATATTGGATCATAAGGAGCAAGGATGATAAGGTCGTAATGGCAACGCTGGTCAGCTGAAGCTGTCAAAGACTACAGGGATTGGGGGACAGCCATTCTATCGCATTCCGGAGTGTAAGGACGGAAACAATTCCTCATCTGACGAGACTAAAAACACTGTTAACAAAATGGTGAAACCAACACATCAAGCCAGTCACACCGAGGGCGAGTCTTCACCAAACTCTGAAGGTGCAGTAGTGTCTGGGAGACAGCAGAATGGACAGCATAGTAGGCTTATACAACTTTATTTTCCTAATGGGTTTAAAGGATTTGATAATACACAGAAAACTTCATCTCAGAAAGGTGGCTCTCCACTCAAAAAGCATGAGAAGGCACACTACATGACTAGGAGTGGTCGTCAGGTAGTTCCAAAAAATGCCATGTGATCCAACCATTCAATAGCTGTTAATGTGATCTCTGTGAATAAGAACATATTGCTGTAATAATGTGTGTAATAGTGTTGTACCTAACTACCTGGTAACATAGTTTGTGTGGTTGTGTTATAGTGTTGTAATAATGTGTGTAGTATTACTGCACTCAACTACCTGGTAACTTAGTGTCAATCCTGTGAAGGGTAGGTGTTGCAGGGTTGGTAACCCTGATAGGTTGTTGTTGATTGGAGACGAGTCAGAGAGAGCCTGTCGGGACGAGTGAAATATGTTATTTGAAAGTAGATGCCAATAATTAAGAAGATTGAAATGTAAGTGTCATTGTAATGAGATGCTAATAAATAAGATAACTGGATAATCACGAGAGTATTAAATAATATTACAACATGGCGCAGTCAGTCGGATGGAAACGGTACATTATCTGCTATTAGGTCTTTAAGAAAGCTGAACACATTTCACTCATCCCGACAGTCTCTCTCTGACTCGTCTCCAATTAACAACAACCTATCAGGGTTACCAACTCTGCAACAGGCAGGGAGGTGGGTGAAGGATAAATGGAGAAGGCAAGGACAGGCTGGTGAGGATGAAGCTAACTTTCGGCCATCAGTTGTATCGGAGGAACTGGTGTGCAGCTCATTGAAGGGAAGGAGAAGAGTGGAAAGGCTGGTCAGGATGTACAAGGTTGTGAAAGGAGAGGGAGGTGGGTAAGTTAGGTGAGAAGATCCAGGTGATGAGCAGGGTGGAGCTCAAGCCATCTCCTGGCAGGCAGCAGAGGGGTGCGAGTCATTGTCTTTGATATTTTTAAAAATTTCATCTGATAAAATGTAAGAGAATCTAAGGCATATGTACTTTTACTCTTTTTTATATATATTAAAAATTTGCACTTAGGTGTTAAAGTTGACGATGCAAAAACAATTTTTGGCACGTAATATTTTTTGACTTGCAATACTTTCTAAACAGATAGAGATAAATGGATGAAGCCTTTTTTGTTTTTAAGTAGGCCTATTTTGTTCTCACATATAACACCAACTATAACTCCAAAATGAACATGGTATTAAAATTAATAAATAATTTAAAATTTTAGTACAATTTTTTTTAGAAACCACAATCTCAAAAATTCTGTAAATATACCAGTGCTCTGAGTACAAAAATTATACATATCAAGTTTTGTGTTGTCTAGAAGTGATTTTCACTGTGTTTACCATGTTCGGAAATGGGCTGAGTATGAAAGCCTTGTATTTTGCTACCGCACTGCAATTTTCGGAGTTTGATGACATTGCAGTGGTAGCGAACATAAATCTTGAGTGCGCATTCTTGTCGTCTGCTGTGAACACTGCTCCTACATTGCAGTATCCTCTACAAGGAAAATGGCCAGGTATACAAAATGAAATGCATTAGCAGCAAATATTTACTTTATAACAACAATATTATTTAATTTCTGTGGAAAAGTCATGCCATATTAATTAAAATAAGCACAAAAATATTACTGAGAGCATAGCTCAGTGCTTTTAACTGTCCCCAAGCTTAAATAATCTGTGTGTTAAATTATCCTTTTACATTATGGAGGCTACTAGTAATCAAATTCGAAACATTCTGTTATTGAATGGTGCCTGTGGCCAGCAACAGAACTTTTTTTTTTGTCAACAGATGGTGCTAGGTGTACAAGATCAGTATTTCAGGTGTTAAAATAAGAACATACTGGAAGTTCAAAATAATATATTGTAATATAACATAACATATTTCAATGTTACGAACATAAATTTAACTATAAGGCTATATTTAACGTTGTCTCTTGTACTAAATAATACCAGTAAAGTTTACTGTGTCTTCAAAAAATAAAATAATGTAATATTTTTCTTGGAACAAAACACTTGCTGAAATTGCAAACCCTACATTATGTTTTGCAAAAAATCTGAAGACTTGTAAAATAATGTTCCTTATTAATACTGAATTCTCCACATGTTCAATAATTGTAGAAATGATACAGGAGTTTTTATGAGGAATAATTGTTAGTACATCCAACATTACAACAATTTTTTAAACAAAATATCAGAAAAGTTTAGCATGTCTTTTGTTAGTTTAGTCAAAAAAGGTAGCAAAGAGACAGCAACCTTAATGAGAAATGATATTTTCAACACCCATTGGCTTAATTCTAACACCTATAGTGTGTTCTATAACTGTTAAATATTGACATCATGTAGCGCTTCGTTAACCCCACGGCTCCACAGAAACAATGAAACGCACTCCGCAAAGGGCTTGTACTCACTATTTGGGGAACATGTTTCATTAGCACTCGCACACATCACAACGTCCCGGACGAGTTTGTACTTGTGGGCACAAGAGCTGTACATGGAAGGGAAAACACTATTCAGCCTCTGGGATTTTTTATTATTTATTATAATACCATTAATTTTTTGACTAAGCCTAATTAGACAACTGATTTGTGAGTTTACCATTAATAATTGAAACTGTATAGTGTAATTTTTATGAATTGAATCGCCCAGTGGAGAACAGAACTAAGTCCATTTTATGGCATTTTCATGTTTACACCTAGTCGTATTAAACTCACTAATGCGCACACTAGTGTTTTGAAACTAATGATGTCAGAATGCTAGGTGAAGGATAAACAGAAGGTAACATCATCACACATTGTGGAGATAAGAACTAAGTCCCGGACTTAGTTCTTTTCTCCGCTAATCTTCGGACTTAGTTCCATTCTCCGCTGTTTGGTGGCAGGTACAAACAAGTCAGAAAGTTGTATATTTTCTTAGCCGTTAGGTGGCAGCATGTGCCTTGTGAAGCAGAATGAACAATGAGAATGAATTGCAGCAGTTTCCAAATCTGTGCACAACTTAAAGTGATTCTGAATTCGTAGTGTTGTGTGTAGACAAAGGTGTTGTTGGATAGTTAAGAATTACAGTAATATGCTTCCGAAAAGGAAACGTAATGAAGGTGAACACAAAAGACGTAACGTTAAATCAGCGCGATTGCATGGTTTGCCATACACTAGTTATGACGGACAACTTGTTCCTAGAATAGCTGTTGGCAGTAACTGTAGGTAAGTAGCCAAATACATGGTGTTTATTTGTTACAATATTTTCGTTACATTATGCAATGTTACGTTAAGTTACATTAAGTGTTACTTTGTTTCAAGTGTCGTATGCAATGTTCTACCCGTGTTGACGATTCAGAGCAAGTAGGAATTCTTGCTAATTTTGTAAATATTGAAGACACAAAAATGCCTAGGATCTCTATTTACAAGGGTTGATAGTTGTAAATGATATAAACCGGCAAAGACCAAGGAATGTGAAACAGAACAGCGAAGATAAGAATATTCAGCATTCCTTTGACTATTTTGTAGTGGTTGATGTTAACCGAATTGAGGTATGTGAGCAAGCTTTCCTTAATCTCCATGCTATTACACAGAAGTGGGTGTTCTGTTTGTCAAAATTGCTTACTCAAGGCAAAATTTCAAACGACCAACGTGGCAAAATTCCAAGTACAGCTAAAACTCCTGTAAATGTTGTGAACCTCATACATGAGCATGTTGAACGTTCTCCGTTAAAAAGTACGCATTATGGGGGAAGGAAAGTAAAGTTCTTTGATGCATGTTTAGATGGCAAGGCCATGCATCATCTTTTTCTAAAGAAGAATCCAGATCTCATAACAAGATATAATTTCTACAGGTCATATTACTGTTAAAACTTCAATTATCCCGTTGGTCGTCCACAGATAGATGTCTGTAGCACATGTGAGGAGCTATAAACTAAACTTAAATCCCCACACATTTCCAGTAACATCAAAAGTGCAGTTTGATCTGGATATTCATAGAAGAAGGAGCAAGAAGTTTTATAATTATGTGAAAGAAACACAAACTGAATGTGTGAGAAGAAATTATGTTTCAGGACTATGTGATTTAATGCAGAATTTGCCACTGCCAAAAATTCCAGTGCGGAAACTTTTTACTTGCGACAGTTGTGGGTCAACTGTTTTTGCATTTATGATCTGAAAACAAAGCCTGCTACTATATATCTGTATAACAAGTGTAAGGCAAAAAAGGTAGCAAACGAGGTTTGCTCCTTCATAAATAATTACTGTACGCAAATCATTTCAGAAGAAACAACTGGACTTTACTTGTATTCCGACGGAGCACCAGGACAAAACGAGAACCATACCATGGTAAGTAATGAAATGACACATCTTCGTAGGTTTAAGGTGCTTCACAAATTTCCAGAAAGAGGACATTCCTTCCTGCCATGTGATTGGGTATTTGGAGTACTGAAGAGGAAGATACAAAATTTGGATAGCAAAACATGTTAAAACATTACTGGTAATTTTTGGAATTTTTTATCTAGGAGTATTGTTCCTGTTGTATCATGTTCAAGCGGAAGGATACAATACACATAGCGTAGCTGATGCAACTGAATACAGTAATGGCGATTGAAAATGAACAACGAATATTAATATACATTTTGAAAAACATTGAAACAATTACTAGACACTTAAAATCGTAGTAATGTAAATGTATTTCCTGTGCGTCGAGGGCACTGCTGTAATTGTGTTAGTTACTGACGCGTGAAAAACATACAGAATAAGCAAACACTGAAACCATTAAACGAAAACACTGAAATTTATAATTACACTAAAGAAACACAACACACGCAAAAACCTTGTCATACATTCTTTCCACCCCCTTCACTCGGCGCTGGGAGGCGAGGGGGGTTTTCTCGGGAGTATTCGGTAGTGCGGCAGACGGGCTAAGGGAAGAGGGTATGTTTGGACACGCGTCACGCTAAGAAAAAGGATGAAGCTCTTGCTATAGAGAGTAAAGTCCATTGTGTATTTGCTTTTGATTTGCAACAATGCTTGTCAACTTCTTACATGACTACCTCTGTTTCATTTTACAAGCGGCAACTTTGGACGTTTAATTCAACTGTACACAATCTCGCTTCTGATGACGCTATGTGTATGGGATGAAAGTGTATCAGGAAGAGGTGGGAATGAAATAGCTTGGTGCCTTTACCAACACGTACTTAACTTGCCTGATGAGACAGAGACAATTACATTCTATTCAGACACATGTAGCGGTCAAAACAAGAATAGTTATGTCGTATTCATGTTCTCTTATTCAATGAAGTCATATCCACACCTGCTTGCAATCAGTCACAAGTTTCTTGTTAGTGGTCACACACACATGGAGTGCGACAGTGACCATTCTGTGATTGAAAGGCAGTAAAAGTGTGGTATATTTAAAAGTGTAAGGTTTCCGAATGTGAGATATTTTAGAGTGGAAGAAAGACAGAGAAATGGAGGAAGTGTGTTTGTGGAAGTGTATTAAAGGAAATGTGTAACTTGTGAGAATAAAAGTATGAAGCGAAAAGTACATGGCAAGCTTTGTTATTATGCAAGGTATAGAACAAAAAGAAGACACTGATGAAAATCAATCACCCAAATGATTGGGTTCAACTAATAAGGACATGCAAACACACAAATCCATTCAAGGTATTTGTAATGGAAAGAAAGCACTTTTTCAACTTCTGCAGTTTGGGTCAAGTAGCCTACAGGGACACTTTGCAATGAAGAAGGTCAATGAAGATGATCATAAGTTTCTTTGGCAACCAGTACAGTGGTTGCAATGTACTAAACAAATATGACTCATTCAGTATAAATCAACAATAAAAGAAGAACCATTTTCTACTCTTAATATGAAGACCAGGAAAACACACACTTCCAGCACAGTTGTCTTTCCTCCACGTGGGTTCTTTGGCTATTAGCAAGGAAAAGAAGAAAGATATTCTTGATCTCCTTCCACTAGTAGATCCTGTTTTTCATCAGTTTTACCACAACCTGAAAGTTGCTGAAATTCCTGCTACTGACCCAGATATTGGAGAAGTGGACCCAGATGCAGTGTAAAATGAACATCAATATCATTCTCTTTATAGTATTTTTCAAGTTGATAGGTTTCACCATAATGTTATTATGGAATTTATGGACATTCTAGTAAAACTGTGAGGATATTGCAATATTATTTTTACTTCCAAATACATTTTCTTGTGTGATTTTAATACTGCAACACTACTGTGCAAAATGTGGTAAGTCAGATTTATTTTTATATACATATATATCTGTGAATAATTGAGTTAGTCACATTTAGGGCCTTAAAAAATGTTAAGACATCTTGTAGACATGTGATCTTCTAGTGTGTTACATGTTCATGTATGTATTAATTTATAAAATTTGCAGTACCACTCTAATGTAATATTCTGATTTACAAGGTAGCAGCAAGTGTTCAAACTCTTCTCCTGTACAATTAGTATATGTCGACTTATCTACTTATTCACAATGGGTACAGATTTATTTAGGCTTGTACAATGTTTATGTCTATGTGCCACTACTCATAAAATTGCTATTTAATATAATGACTACAGGGATAGGTGGTGCAACGATAGCACGTTAGACTTATAATCTGGAGGACCCAGGTTCAATCTTCATCTCCGGCCATCCTGATTTCGGTTTTCTATGGTTTTCCGAAATTGCTCCAGATGTATGCTGAGATGGTTCTTTAACAAAGGCCATGGTCGACTCCTCTCCCAGCTGCTGTCGTTGTACCAAGTTGTGTGTCACCGTCAATAATGACCTCACTCTTGATGATATGTAAAGCCCACTTACCTTACCTGATATAATTACTCATCAAATACATAGGTGTTACCATTAACTGTAGTGTTTGTTATCACAAATGCCTACGAGTTAACGTCCGTATAAAATTTCTGTACGTTGACTTTTTAATTTATGCTCTGCACTCGCTGTCGGCATTCTCTCCAGAGATCTCAAAATTACAGCAGTGTTGTGTTATTGCTTTAAGAGGCTACCTGTTTAAATAATTACGATAGAGTACTTTCAGACTGATAATTTTTTTTGTTAAAAGCAAAACTCGTCAAAGTCTTGATTAAATTTTTTCTTGTTATAGAATGCTACTCGCAGATGTCACAAATGTCTAATTTTGTAAACAAAACATCTGTATCAAAATTTCTCTCATCAAAATGTAAACGCAATAATTTAACAATGTCAAAATGATGTCAAAATAGTTTTTATTGTTTGGGAATTGTGTAAACAATTAGGTAAACCACCCAGGATTGTATAGCTACTTTAAAAATGGCTGAAAAAATGCTCATTGGATATATAGTCTGTTTCTCTAGTCCATAATTATAAGAGACTATTGAATTGAGGAACACAAACGTAATTGTATTTCCCTTGAGCCGATAGTGAAAAAATGTTTTTAAAATGTATGTCAAATATATTATCATAAAAAGGCTCGTTTTACATAAAAGTTACTTTATAATTTTGTTTAATCAAATAAATTAATGATTTTTGAGTTTTTCTGAAAGTATCTACTGGTTTTGTTATCTTTTTTTTTCCCTTATGTGTTCGTAATACTTTCTTACAACCAAAAAACCTTAACGAAGGTTCTCTAACTGTTATATAAGCATTATAAACATTCTTCAAATTTGTACTGAAAATTTTATAGATGTTGCATATATTGTAAAATGGGTGGTTACCGAATATCGAATAAAGGAGTCTGCTGTCTGATCAAGGGTTATTTGCACTGCCTATTTTAAAAATGGATTAAAGAAAATAACAGGTTAGGCCTACGCAATTTCATTCGTATAAATCTCTAGACAACAAGGTTGGGAAATTTGTCCAGTCTATTGATTTTTTGTATTAACCATGACGCGCAACACCCGTGTCCCTCTACCAACGTAGCCCGTCGTGTGCACCACGCCCACTGATATGAAACGGCAAAGGTGGCAGTACCGCCTCCACATATGGGAACACGCCCGGCCACATGCGCGCAAGAGGTAGCGGCGTCCAGATGCTGCCCCGCAACGTCGGGTGCATGCAGTATGTGCGGCAACCTATGATAACTACCATTTATTGGTAGGAAAGTGCCCCGTTGAGGTAAACTCCCATAAATTAGCTTTGACTGAACACATGTCATTTTAGCACTCCCATGCTATCTACGTCAACGCGGGTTATACCACCAACAGGTAGCAGTGGTTAGAGGGCAGGGGTAACCTTGTGCTTTTAAATTCATAATTCAATTTATTTTCGTGTTTAACCTTTAAAACGGTAGAAACACCCCTGTGCCTCATGGGCAAGTTGGACTCGCCCATGCGGCCAACCTTGCCGCCCAAGTCTTTTATGTTTATTTTTTAAAGTGCTATTATTAATTCAACCTCAATTAGCTCTGTAGTGTTTTGTATGTCCAGTTAAGTATTTAATTAATTTTTGTATTATCAGTTTTCTTTAATGTCACATAAATTTAAAATTAACTAAAATCTCAAATCTAAAATCATAAAAACTTTCCCCTAAAATAAATTTGTGACGTTAATCAGCAAGCTAGAATTTTACAAGTGTTTTGGGCCTTAGCCTTCTTTGTTTTGAAGTGTATTTTGTGTTTCAGCGGTTGCTTCCCGCGCTCGGCCGGACGAGGTCACCGGCGCGGGAAGGAATCGCTAGTCTGTGCTAAGTGGCGGAACGAGGCGTTCATATGCATGTCACTCCGGGTCCTTTAAGACTTGTGTTAACCATAGTATATTAGTAGCATAACTTTTAACTTCACTGAACATTTTATTTAATTTTCATTGGCCCGGAGTGTGCCCCTCAACCCCTGCAACTCATCCGCCCAGGGGCTTAACTTAAAGTATTCTTCACCCACATGGTGTTTTTCTTCATGCAGCATAGCCTATCGGTCGAGCTCAGGACCGGGACCGCTTATAGCACCACCATGTTTGAGTTGTGTATGGATTACGGTGTTGTGCAATAAATATGTTATACATTTAGGTACATATTTTATTTGCTTGCCAGTTCGTGGTCTTCAGGGTGCGGGACCCTGTAACCCGCACTGTCCCAGTGTATTGCGTAGGGTGTTTTCTCTTGGTGCTTTGTCTGTGCTACGGGCATGGGGAATGCCAAAAGATTCCCTTGCGTAAGTATCTATGACGACGAGCGGGGAGTGTTATTATTATGCCACGGCTGTCGGCCACATGGCCCTGTATATTAGAGTCTCTTTCTCCCTCTCCGAGTGCCTGTTCTCCAATAACGGGCTGGTGCTACCGGGCACGTTTTCCGCACATGCCACTGTCACGCGGGAAAATTGAGCTTTATTTTACCGGAGCCATCCGGTGGAAATTAACACCAAACCGCAACCCCCACCAGCGTCAACCATTATTCAGCTTTTCAGATTTTTTTAAAGAGTAAATCTCCTTATGATATTGAATCCCACGTGTTCTCTACAAGTATTTTATATGTAAATTAACATGTGCACTTTGCTACACATATTCAAATTCCAAAAAGAAAACGGCCACCCACGAGCATGCGACACAAGTACTGATGACGTTATTCAAGTTCCGTTCAGCTCTTGCTGTGAGCTGAATATAGTATAGCATTTTCTGCCAAAAAACTATTTTTGTTATAATTGAACTCCAAATACTGAGGGTGGTAATAGTAAAATGTAACAATTTAATTAATTTTATTAATAAATAAAGCTTTTTAAATTTTTAAATTCACATTGCACTGTAAGCAATATGTAATAAAAGGTTGTAGGCTGCCTGGGAATCAATTTTAATAATGTTTGTATTGTATATTGTGGGTTTTAATTTACCAATCCTTTTTTCATTGCATTAGCCAAAATATCAAAGAAAGTAATATTTTACAGTTATGTATTTTGTCTTTCAGATATGCAGTGTAGACTTGCTGACCATGAAACACCAGCGATCAACACTCATGCACCGGGACACAACTAGTAAGTTGCTAAATGTTTCTCCCTTTCTGTAAATTTGGTACATATTTAGTTCCGGAGTTTTCTAACACTGATGCAGACAAGTAAAATATGATAGCTTGTTGATGAGCCCAGCATAATGTGTGGCTAGCGGATGGTTGTTTTTAGTGAAAATGCAAATTGCTCTTTTTACTTCTGGAAAATTATCATTACATAATTATGGTTGAAAACAATTTACATTAGTTATGTAAAACCAATTAAAAATTTATAGCTTATTATTTGTGGTATAAAATTGAGAATCGACTTTTCACTGCTTAGTGAATGTAAGTTTAAAATAAAATTGTTGGTTATAGCATTAAGTTGTGATGTGAGTAACTATTAAGTTGGCTTGTTTTGTGGTGTAATGGTAACAGCGGAGTGATAGTTAAAGGTGCAGTGATGAAATATTGGTAGCTGGATGACAGATTGAGAGTCACAGTCCTGGTGTGATGTAGCAAGAGTAGTTCATGTCGGCCACTCTTCAGGACGGAAGTGCGAGAAGTTTACAAACATTTAAGCACATGGAGCGGTGCTCTACTCTTGCTGCAAAGAGAAAGAGGCAATCTTGGGAAGAGATGACTGGTCATGTGGCATGCAGAGATAGTTTGAAATTGTGTAACCCAAATTAAATGTTTTTAGGTCTCTAGCACACTAACAGAATATCGTTGTAATCATGTGCTTACAATTTGTATTACACAATCTGTATTAATTTCTGCAAAATTAGTAGTAGAGTAGTTGATTGGAGCAAAGTGTACCAACTTACAGTAGGCCTACATTCAGGTAATTTTTTATCAGTTCCAAAAAGTGTCTGGAAAATAAGTTCATAGTGCATATTTAATTTTGTGTGTAACTGTGTAATTGTTATTTAACAGCATTTTTAAATACTGTAGGGCCTACCCAATGTTGGAAGGAAGGAGTGTTTGCCCAGCAGTATCACGTAAATTTATAAATGTGTTTACCCTATTAGTTTTGATTGTTTTATTAAACATAGCTATTTTTAATTTATGTAACATATTATTACATTTTATTGAGGATTTCAGGAAGTTCACAGAAAGTTCTGTTGGCAAAGCTAGGTAGAAAATTCACAAAAATATGTCAGGCCATTAGTTTTCAAGGGAACAGACACGGATGTTCTGAAAAGCACTGTGACAAACTAAATAATGGTATGTACAATTTGGCACAAGTGAGATGGAATGAGATGATATAACCACACTTCACCTTACCTGCATTATGCATGGACCCAGGTTTTATGACTCCGAAGCCATCGCTCCCTCAATCTACTTGTGCTGCACTCGTACTTTCAAAAGTAATGCAGCATATGGCATGCCTGTGTTCATATAAAATCAGTTTTCCTTGCTATTTAGATTGCCTTTGTTTTGTGTTTACGACCATAAGATGTCGTTGGTTAGAACCAGGATTTAACTGCCCTGGAATGTAGTGTAGATAGAATCTGGCAGCGACACGTTCCTAGGCTTAGCAGTAGGGGCTACACTGTTAAAGAAGCACGCATATTGAGGTGGTGTTGCAGGTCGCTATTTGTATGCTGAGGAGAGTGCAGTACAGAAATTCCATTCTCCTTTTCCTTACATTCAGGAGTCAAGAACTGGAATCATGGGTGATGAAAACATTAACAGCTGCAAAAGTTATATTGTTGGATGTTCCAGCAGGGTTTTGCCTATCTCAACCATCAACATGATTACAGCAATCCATGATTCACCGGTGCCTGTAGGCAGAACTATGCTATTTTAAAGAATTGTCGATAGTATGTACTGTGAAAAACAAAGGAAACTTTGCAACCCACTTTAGCTATGAACGTACTCTATTTCCAGTGTCCCTTTTTAATGAAATCGGAATGAGGAAAGTACGTAAGTTAATCTGTACAGCTGATTTGAACTTACTGATGAATTCTATTTTAATGACGTAAATTTTGTTGTAGATGAAGGCTTACGTTTGCATATTGTTTGTTGGGCTTCATACTGTCAATTTGTGTTAATATCTTGGAAGTTCGTGTGTCCTTCATAAAGACCCATTACGGCCAAAGTTGTGTTGTTTTTTTCTATGGGTACAGTGACACAGAAATGAGCATCAAGAATGTTGAAAGCAGTGGATGAGCATTGAAGAGACAGTGTGCGGACATAGTTGTAGAAGGAGCAAAATTCCTTACCAACGTAAAAAACTATTGCAGATTCATAAATCTCTTGTCTCTGAAACTTGTCAGAGCCGGAGTTCAAGTGCAGAAAGCCAAAGATGATGCAGATGAAAAAAGTGTCATGGGCGTATCCAGTGAAGTGGTTTTGGGGGTTCAAACCCCTCCGAAATATCAGATTCTGCATGAAGTATTATATTTTGTTTTGCGTTAGGTAGAATATGTGTGTTACAAAAACATTATATTAATTAAATATGTAATATTGTATTCAGAAATGTCAAACATATAAAACAGTGAAAGATTTCTGAAAGATGAGAGTTTAAAAACCCCTGTGAAAACTGTTCCTAGGTACGCCCATGAAAAGTGTTCATTGTTGGTCAAGACATAGAAGTTTGTTGTTTTATGACTATATTAACTCCTGAAGAAGAAAACGTGAGTTTTTTTAAACCAGGATTGAAGGAAGCTCCACAATGTGTGTACTCGTACAAAGAACTACAATCAGCAAGCTCCGAGATAGTCATGTTCTTTTTTTACATGCAGCAAGTGAATGTGAGACTGTTATTGACCTTTTCCACAATGAAAAATTTCGAGTTTAAAAATTATTAATGCGGTATACTAATGTTCAAAAATGTGTACGTGAATTTAATATTGTAGGGTTGTCTGTAAGTATTATTGCTGCTGCAGGAGAAAGTTCTTCTGAAACAGTATGGTATCTCCAAGACTGCCATTTCCTTGAATTAATTCCAATTTGAGTAGAGTACTTCAACAATGGTGTTGTGAAGCATAAGACAGAATCAAACCTAGCTACTCTTCTACCAACATAATCTGTGGAATATCGACACTTTCTACACGTGTACTTCAGGTACAGTTGTGGTGGCGATGAGTGCTACCTTCCAAAATCTGGCTGGAAAGTTAGCATTTATGTCTATTGTCCATGTAATGGAATGATGTGTGAATGCTGACGTCGTAGGACCTAATGACTCGGTGAGATTTATGATAACAGTGAAGATGACAAATATTTTCAAATGAACATTAATTATTAGCTACATGGGGATACACAAAATTCCAGCGATAATAACATAGATTGTCTTGTGGATCAGACGTAAACTCCAGTGATCCAGATGTGTTACCTTCAGTAACGTAGAGCGCTGAAGAGGTAACGGAATTTGGTGGTACAAATATTCCTGTAGGTGATATTTATGAACTAAGCTGTTCTATTATAAGTAAGCTGGATTACTTTGCAAATCATGAAATGATTAGCTTTGAGTAAAACATATCTCATAGAAATGGCTTACTGGGAATACTAAGTTAAAAAAAAAAAACGCCAGTTAAACTCTACTTCATAGGGGGTGAGAAAATGAGTTAAGAATGAGATTATATATTTATGAAAAACTGATGTTATATTATGAGCTCAAGTTATTTTTTAATTGTTTGCTGGAGTTGTAGACACACTTCTTACCTAATGCAGCCGCTACACATTGTTTTTGTTTTCTTCTTTTCATCTACGGTCTAGAAGTAAGAAGATGATATCCATCAACTGGTACTGTTTATGCTTACTATTACACACACATGGTGTGTAGTAGAGATGATTGTTAGTATCATTGTGTTTATCTTTCAATTGGCTCTCAGAACTCTTACCGTGGCGTAATTTCCTCTCCCTTGATTACTGCCACTACTCCAAAGGGAGTGGTTCCTGAAATAGTATTAGGTCCAGTCTTTGTTAGACAGCAATTTTGTTCAGCTCATCAGCTACCAGGACTGAGCAGTTCATGTTAATCTGGCCACATTTTATTGGCTTGACACACTTTGGAATTTACTCTTGAGATCTTGGTTGTCTCTCTATGGGGTTAGCAGGCAGGTGGTATACAGTAGTCTTTCAGTGGCTCATTCCCCACTTGGTACATGCATCATGCCACTTCTGGCCCATGTAACTAGGTCCTGTTGTCTTTGAGCAGATGCTTCATGTAGCCCTAGTGGGGGAGAACTGGGCATTGAGGACTTTGATGGTGGCTGGCGTGTGTGCACTGTGAATGACTCAGGCCTTCCGCGTCAGTGGGAGAACAGGTCTGTCATGACCAGCACCAACCTGTTGCTGTTTGTGGCTCTTGGATAAGCCCCATGACGTCCATTGGCTTCGTCGCAAACGTGGCTGCTGCTGTTGAATACCGTCAGTCCGGCGCAACTTGAAGCAATTACACACTACACACTTCCTGAAGTAATCCCACTCATCTTGCAATACTCTTGGCCAGTAGAAGACAGTGCAGATAATGTTCAGAGTCTACATTGTTCCCGGGTGACCTGATATGACTCTGTCGTGGGCGAAGCTTAGTACATTAGCACATATTCTAGCCAGAATGAACAGAGTCCACCTACTACGAGCCTTCGGCGAGCAGGACTCCACGTGACAGTCGACCACCCTCTAGCGCCCCGGCAGTGCAGCACTTTCAGTACTTTAGGACGACAGGACATTGGACCTGTGCACGGGCTACTCTGTCTTATAGGTACAGCAGAGGTGGTTTGCTGTTAACGTCAATCTCGTTAAGGCTGACAATACTCTGGTTTGTCTTGTTGATGGGTGGCAAGATGTTTTTTCACTCGGGCTCGTCGAGGGCAATGACATATGGACAGGGCGACCTTGACAGAGTGTCGGGGAGCTGGTTGCCCTTCCCCAGACTGCTCAGTAATGATGAAGTCATTGGCCTGGAGTAATAAGTGTTAACTAAGCCCCTGGACGTGAAGTTGACAGAGGTAGGAGCTCCCGGACCAAAAACCAACAAAACTGTTCCAGAAACATACGTTATAACATTATTGAAAATCAAAATGAGTGGTACAAATGCTAAAGAACCTGGAGCAGACACACATTCTGTCCCGTACGTGCTACGCACTCGGCTGCCTCAGTGGTGACTACCGACGTCAAGCTATGGCCGAGGGACTGGGGGTAGCTTTGCACTGTAAAAACATCATCACACACAATAGCACTTTAATAAATGTTACAAAAGGCTATTTAATACTGGGAAAATAATAAAATTAATGATTGCAGCATTATTTCCTTTTGAAAACTTTTTGTATGAGAAATAGGTTGCCAGTGTGTGTTCATTGAAGCCAGTGGAACATTTTATTAAGTGTAGACTGGGACATTTTATTAAACATAGATTATTAAAGTGTGGTGAACAAAGTATACTGTGATCTTTAAAAATATAAGAAAAATATTCACTAGACATCTGAAACATTTGAACAATAGAATACTTTAAAAATAATTACATTGAAATAGATTTTACATGTTTTTAGGGAACTTCCATGTCTGTTTCACTTATGTAGTAGTGTGATTGATTATTTACAAAGACATAATATAAATAAGACACATAGTACTGGATAAATATGAAGAAAAATATACAACGTTGAACACTGAATTTTTGCACAAGAAAACACTGAAATTAACACACACTAATTTGTCAAGTGAAACACTGGCACACATCCCGTCCTCCCTTGATGCTGGATGTGATGGGTGGGGTTACCTCGGGAATCTTCTGGCAGTGTGGCAGACGGACTATGGGAAAGAGGTGTGCAAGGGCACACTTCATAGCATAGATAATGTATAAATTGAGGCATTTTTAAAAATAAACATCAAACTTTGAACTACCACGTAGATGTAAGTTCACTGTTAAAATTCGACATTAGTTTCATTTTCAACTAATTCAGTACAAGCTCCTCATTATTTTCATGTTCGATACAATATTTTTAAAATTATAATAGCTGTGAAAATGATGCGGTATTGAATGTTATTTATTGTTATGGGTACATTCACATTTTCACAGAAGTCTAAAAATAATGCTCTATTGAACTTCTGCAAAAAAAAATGCTATGGTATCCTGAAGGAGATTGTGATATTGATGATGAAAGTAAGGTTGGTAGAATAAGGGTGGAAGTAGTGTGCAAGATAGATGGTGCACGACAAGGCTACACACAATAAAACAGGGCAAGTGTATCAAGTTTCAAACAATGCTACTGGAGTCAGTGAGTGACATTTAGTGAATTGGAGTTTCAAAGTACAGACGACACAATAAGACCATTTTAAGCAGACTTACGTATTGTAGTCTTAAGAGGATGTATATATATTTTTTTTAATATAAATTTTTTTATTTATTGATGCAACTTAAATTGCTCCTTAATATTCTTTGACTTGTATCGGAGTTTATAGTTTAATACATCCCGGGCCAACTCTATCATCTCTTCAGATATCTTGTTGACTGTGAATATGCCTTACTCTGGCATTATGTCTGACTTGGCTGTATTACTTTCATTGTAGCTGTGACTACTTGGTCGCTGTCTGGATGCTCAAATGTCCTTCCTGTCCGAGGTATTTTTCCGGACTTGCTCAGTGTGTCTTCTCTTGGGCTCTTTCTTGGTTTTCAACTAACCATAGAGTCTTCCCTCTCTTGTTCTGCACCATCCTCACCGTCCTCTGATTCTGAACATTCAGGTTGAGTTACTTCTGTATCACTGCCTAATATTTTGCCACATCTCCACCATCATCACTTGCTTCCACTTTTTCATAGATTTCATCTAGCCATGTGGTAACTGTTTCTTTCAGCACTGTTGTGATTTTTGTATCAAATCTTTTTGTGCCATTTTTATCTTTTGTAGATATCTCTTACATTTCTCAATCAGAAGTTAAGCCATAGATTATACTTGTTGGTTATTCCACGACTTTTATTGCCAATATTTTAAACCCTGAAAGGATTTGCTGTGATTTTCTTTACTTTCCAAGTAACTTTATTTTTTACACTTCTACTTGTAGCTGCTTTTGCAGCTGTGTTAGGTTTTTTGTCTTTTTAAATGGACATCTAAGAAAAAATGTTTTAGGCACGTTAGTTTGCCAGGTCTTTCCTAGAAAGAAACACAATTTACACACACATCACAAGTTCTGAAAATGCAATAATTCGCTACGCCTACAGAAAATAATCACTTCATTGTGCACTCACTAGTTGAGCCGTCTCTGTAGAGTCTGGACAAATGGTTAGAGAGCGTTGGGGGCTATGCCAGCAACTGCAGATTGCTAACTGATGCACGCTGACAATTGCAAGGGAATAGTGAGTTACCACGACAGTAGGTTGATTGTGCATTATCTGGCAATCTGCAGTTGCTGGTATGGCTCCCACGCTCACTGGACTTGACACTGCAGATGTTTATCTGGGAGGTTACATCATAGACACTGTTTTTACCTCTCCACTTCCTCACAAAATCTCTGACTTATGAGGACGTATCACGGCTGCTGTGACTGACGGTGATGTGGACACTTTGGGGTGCGTGACAGCCAAACTCGACTATAGAACTGGATGTGTGTCATGTGACTAAAGGTTCACGCATTTAATATTTGTGAGTAAGACACAAAATTTTCTTGAGTTGCTGATTACATATGTATAGTTACATATGTATAGTTACATAATATGTTATCCCTCAGCACAAACATTTTTACAATCATTTGAAAGTGAATAAACCTGTTTAAAATGCTCATACTATGTTGCAAGACTCTGGCTTCGGTAGACAGTATTGGGCTGTAAAACAGATCACAAACCACAGCTCTAAAGAATGTGACACCAGAAGTAGTCTGGACAGGTGAGAAGGTAGATCTAAGCCATCTTAGTGTGTTCTGTTGTGTCAGTCATAGCCATATCCCAAAATAAATGAAAAAAGTTTGATGCAGTGAGTTAGGAAATGATGTTAAGGCAAACAAAGTCTAGCATCAAGAGATCAATATGTGAAAGTAGAAGTGAAGGGGCTGTATCTCAGCCGACAATAAATCCTGCACAGTTACCAGGTAATACAGCCACAGAGGAGCTGACTGACAATGTATCTGAATATTTTTGGGATTTTGTCAGCCACTAGCACCTGCTGATGCTGAAGCCCATAGTGGTAGAAGACCACAGTACCCTGATTCAGGAGAAGATGAACACAGAGATCAGCAAGAGGCTCTTAAACCTTAAGAAGAAGTTAGAAGATAGCCAACAAGGCAGAGGCACAGTGACGTATACATGTTACATCATTGAGCCCAAATCGATGAATGACGCTGTCTCGAGCAATTTTAAGTTAAAGTGAAAGTTGGCAATCCAGGAGTAATATAATTTATTTCTTGAAAATAAGGCTTGGGTTTTAGTTGTTTACCTGAAGAACAAGACGGTAATGAAGAGTACATGGGTTTTCAATGTCAAGCATCAGATGTCACTGTCAGTCGATACTAGGCCTGACTTGTAGCGATAGTAAAGCATCAGATTGCACTGTCAGTCGATACTAGGCCTGACTCGTAGCGAAAGTAAAGCGTCAAATGGCACTGTCAGTCGATA
>PNEQ01069052.1:0-27970 GCA_003012365.1 Medauroidea extradentata | reverse complement strand
GTGAGGAACGCCATAAGATTCCTCTGCGCAACAACCAATCAGACGTCGAGTGGGGTGATCACGTAAGTAACGCCACGGCCGTCGGCCACGCGGCCCTGCGAGAGAAGAATCTACCGACTGAGTGCCCGTTCTCCAATAACGGGCTGGCGCACCGGGCAATTCACTATCTAATCACCAACCCCCGCTCGCGTCATATTTACTCAACAACTTGAGACAGCATATTAACATAGTTTCAGGTAACGTGACTGCCTCCACGTCATATAACAAGGTAAGGAGCTGTGCGAATCATCGTTCATGACCGAGGTTAGCCTTACACATTTGTCTAGAGAGAGAGAGAGAGATTTTTTTGGGACAATCATGACATATGTATATTAGGTTATTCTGAGCCGGGGATCGAACCCACAACGTTGTTTCTACCGTGAAATTTCTCATCTCGCCAAAAAAAAAAACCTTCCGGTGACCGCCTTTGTTTTGTGCATGTGCTGTGAAAATCGTTGAAGCGCTAAAAGTCTCGCCATCAAGCTCATGCATTGTGACATCACCTCTACGGTTAAGGTCGTAAATGCTCGTAGTTGCGAAGAGCGCTTATTTATTTAAACTTTTGATTGGTTAAATTGATTAGTTAGTACAATGTTCTGGATACTTGAATTTCCGGGTAGCCCATAATTGTTGTCCTCACGTGACTTCCATTACTGTGTGTTGGATTAATAGGTATGACTCTTAAGAATGAAACTCATGTCGCGGAGACCCACAAAATCAGTGGAGCGATAAGAGCGCCGCTGACTGGCGTATGTAATGTGTCCTCTACACATGTTACTCCCCTGACATGCAATGGTTCACTAGTATTCCTCTTAAGAGGTCGTGGTACATAATTCAACATTAAAATCATTAATCTATAACTGTAGGTTTCTTGAAGCCAATTTGCGAAAATTAAACAATAGCAAGCCTTGACAATAGTTTTAGCCAACGTTTTAAACAAAATCGTTTCCAGTTCTACGAACTTCTGAGGCACAATCTCTGACGCCGAAACCTAGTGTATTTAACTGCGGCGTAAGGGATACCACGTAACTAATTAGTAATTCTGGATAAATATTTACTCAGAAAGTTGACAAATATCATTATCTAAGATTATCATTTAGTATTTTATCCATATTGGCTTCGAAAAAAGCGTGGTAATCAACAGATATTTTAAGCGTTTATTTATCTACCATGCACACTCTTAAATCTCGGCATCAGTGAGCATATTGATTTTATTATTTACTCTTATGAAATTCTGAGAAGAAAAATGTGAAATTTATTACTATAATATCAATTCTATTTATTTTGCGCTACAATAAAATCTTTGCAGTTGAATTTTTTTACGTATATTCCAGCTGTAATTAGTTGACTATACTATTTAAGACAAGTCTACAGAAGTTGGCTACATGTTTGTATTATCCTCTAAATGTTACAAAAGTTAACAAGCGCTGTCTTTGATGCACATTACATGTGCTAAGAAGTATTATACTAACATGTAACTCTGTCCTGCGTGATATATCCTACGTCAGAGAAAATCTATCAGTAGCTAGCAGACAGAGAGAGTATTTCCAAACAGCCAACCCTTACATCTTTGTTTTTGACTAAGTTATATTTGATAATGTGTACAGTTTATTGCACTTCTAAACCAAAATATGTTCAGTTTCCTAACAATTTTGCTCAAACTCACATGTTCACTTACTTGCAGAGAAGGTAACGAACGAACGACTTTAAAATTTCTACATTATTATTAGCTGTTGCACCACGCCAACGAGATATATAGTAAACATAGAGGGGCGGAAACCGCAATCTCCAAGGCTCTGAGGTGAAGCCCAATTGAACGTGGTATTTTGACTCTAGATAAAATGGCGGACTCTTATATTCTGTCTAAATACGCGAGCGATTATGCTATTTTAAACACTATTACAGTATAACATATTACAATAATATTATTGGCATTTTTTCCTGTGTTTAGCCTGAATATAGTGGAGCTAAACAGTAACGGATTTAATGTGAACATGTGACGGATTTTCAACATAATGTTGGCCACACTGTTGTTTGCCATATTTTTTTTGGGTCAAACAGCCGTTCAAATGGGTATCACATTGGAAGCGTTTCTGCCTCGCTTATGTTTACTATAATAGCTCGTTGCACCACACCACAATCTGACCACATCTTACATGCGTTTTTCTGTGAACCACTATGCCTCCATTTGTTTACGATTTTAAATTTAATTATTATAAGTGTGGAGAAGTGCTTACTTTCAAATGAACCGTCTATAAGTGTTTTGCGGCTATAGTGATAGGCGCAAATTTCAATTTTTTTTTTAAAGATACATTCATCAAATATGTTTTTTTTTTTTTTAATTTCATAAATAAATATAATTTCCAGTGCTTAGACGACAGCTACCCATTCTCGTCAACCAACCAGATATTTTGTCTACGTTGGTAAGAATGACATTAGGTAAGAATGAAGCGTTCTCGGAATGAAGTTACAGGAAAAACAAGCCATAGGTGTTCCCAATGACTTTAATATCGCCTGGGTTTTCCACAACCACGCTGCTGTCTGCCCGTGTTACACGGCGAGAGGCCAGCGGACGCATGAGAAAACTACCGTCATAATTTTGCATGTTGTGGAATACAGCTACGAACTGATTCTTCGCAAGACGGAACTGTAAAATGCACTTGTTGTGCGTGTATCCTCTAAGTTCACCAGTCAGGTGGTCATGGCCAAGTACAATTTTGTCTGAAGCATTATGCAAGTCCTTCTTGCAAATGTGACATTTAGTCTAACTCGCAAGCCAGACCCTATCGGTCGCAGTCAATGCCTTCTTACCTACATCTACCTTGTAAATGTCACATACATATTTTGTCAGGGCAATAAGTTTAGCCCCAAGACGCTCCATACAATCCTCACCCACAAACGTATGGTACTCTGTTTTGCTAGCATCATAACTACACACTAACAAAAAAGATGCAGTGTACGGTATGTGTTTATTCATAACCGTCGTGCTAGAACCGCCATATTGTGGCATACATGTAGTTATGGGCTGCAAAAAAGTTTCAGTGATGCAATAAGCTACAAAGGCCATTCTCTGCTGCTTAGAAAAGTTAGTGAATTCAAGACACTTATCATCCTGGCTAGAGAATGTAGCTCATACACCAGAGTGTTGTTTACACTGCTCAGTGTGTGCAGTGAGTCTGTCTTCGCTCGAAAAATACTGAAGACAGTACTGGCAAATCCACATTTTTCCATGATGTTTAGACAACTGACTGTGTACAAGGCGAGCTAGTTTTTTTATGCTTACAAAGTGTAAATGAGCAGTACATTCACTGGCGCGAAGTGCCAAAACATTTACGTGGCACTCTCTTCGCACAGGAGATATGTGAAGAGGAACTATGTGAGTGTCCGTCACATTAGCGCACGTTTCATCAATAATATTTGTGTCTTTGTCAATGCAAGCGTACACATTAACACAAATATTATTCATCTCCTCGAAATGCGACACCTGATGTAGCATAATAGGAAAAGTCATACCGGTCGTCTTAAATACTGTCCTAGGTACAGGGTAAGATGTGCGTCTGTCAGCATTGCGCGGTGCGGGATACAAACCCGCGACCACACTGTACAAAAAGCAGTCGTTGGTAGGACAGTCTACATTGACGCAAGCTTTCCTATTGCCAATAAACGCAGGCACTTTAGTGTGCGCAGCGCCTACTATGAAAGGCTTAAAATCTTTTACAGTCACTCTCATACATTCAAACAGACATACTCACACAATGCTACATATATGCAACCATACATTCATTCATATTGTTAATACGTAATGTACTTACTGTTAACAGTATGGGAGTACGGTAGGTGTTGCAGCTCGCGTTAACAAACACGCAGTGATGCACATCGCACAAGTTACATGCTTTTTAAAATCATTGCAGAGCAGCTCTGTATGCATGACGCTAGTAACATAGGGGTGCTAGCGAGGGTGTCTGTAAGACGCATGCGGGTATGACTCACACACACCCTTCTGATTTTCCAAAATATACTCTTTAAAATGGGAGATGTTAGTGTAAGAGACTCATTTACACCAGGCTGAGCTGAAATCAGCCCTATCCGGTAAGTAGGCTAGAAGTAATACTGTAATACAATTACTCCCAGAATAGGGAAATTTCACATCATACATGACCAACGGTTAACCAGACGCTAGATCACACACTCCATTCAATTAAAAAGGAAATGAAACAGAGCAAAATTTCAAATCAGGCAAGCACTGCACAACAATTAAACATTTACAAATAACTTCTATGCAACCTTTAAAAAAAAGTAATGGTTGTTGAAATAACTATTTAAACTTCTAACCATAAATGTATTTCCCTGACTTTCCATGACCAAATTTCATTTCCCTGACTTTCCAGGTCAGTGGCAACCCTGAATAATTCACACACACAAAACCCTTTAAAAACTGCAAGACCCAACATAAAAAATTATTAATGATTTTAGAAAGCAGAAATATATTAACATAAACGTGTATATGATGTGTCTTACTTTTTACTTAATAAACTTATGTTACGTACTCGCTGGAGAACTCTGGAAAAAACACTGGATATTATTGATACAATATTTAAGCTAAATTTAATTTTCATTTCAAAATCCCGGAGGCCAGCAAAACAAACGGGAGGGGCAAAGAGCTGGCTGTTTCAAGTCTGTCCAGCTAGTAAAAAATCAAAATAAAAGAAAACTGCCTGTCCTCCGCCCACCACTGGCATCTATCTTGAAATGTAAATTGTGTTTACCAAAACTTCACTGCAATACACTACGATACTCTCAAAGTTGGTGTGTTGGGAGGGAAGGTATGGCATCAAAATATTACACGGATGTTGCACACTGCACAAGTTTAACATCCAGATGTAACAATACGTTTAAAAACATTTTAGAGAATCAAATTTATATTATAGGTATACATGTTGCAGGTGTGCAAAACCAGTGCAACAACATATTTAAAGACAATTTTACTGCAATAGAAGCCAGACATAGTAGCACATAGGCACAACTAGAATGGACATTTGGGGAGGGCGCAATTCTGTGAATACTATTATACTCAAGCTACCCCTACCTATAATCAGTGACGTAGTCAGAATTCATTAATTTCAGATGGGGAAGGATGGCTACTAGCGATGTTTGCTTTATGTGTTGAAAGCGGGGCTAGTAAGTCATGCAACTGTTTTTCAGGCCTGCACGTTCAGTATAACTGGCACCGACTTATAGTTAGTTGTCAAGTGCTTTTGTAGCGATAGTGGGTGTGTGTCAGTTCCTGTGTATAGAGGCTGAATATGACAGTGTGTTCAGAGTGAGTATAAAGGAATATAGAAAGTACGAGTGGTTTGGGACATACTAGTGGTCTATGTACAGTAACTGTTTTTCTCTGGATGATTTCAAATTTGGAACTATCATAAGTAATCTGCATTTTTTTTACTACTTGTTGCATAAGTTTTTTTATTAATGAGGTAATACAATGCATAAATGATGTCTTGAGAGCTGTAGGCACAATATTCTGAGGTACGGTCGTGGTATTGAACATTTCGTCGGGTACAGCAAAAGACAACGCATAATCATGGCATGATCATTATGAAGTAGTTGTGTCCTCCACTGATTTAACCTTTCAATTACTCCCATCTAGGTGTACATACCTAAGCAAAGCCGACGGACAAGCCACCACAACTGAGTACTTATACCTACTCTACACTACTAAGAGAAAGATAAACAAATACTTAGGGTGTACGTCACTACATAGTTACAACTGGGCACACCAAGGCTGAAGTCGAACTCTCCGAAAAATAAACAATCGTGATCCAAAAATTATATACAGTGGATGACAAATACCAGAACGCCACACCGCCCGACACGGTGAACGGACTCTACTGGGGAACAAGAGACCAGCGAAACAAAGCTGCAAACTTAAACGTGGACGCAGGATCAACACACGCATCCACAAGTTTGTTAACTATACCTCCTAATGCAAGGATAACAACGTGTGGCTGAGGAGTAGGGCAAGGCAGAAAGAAAAGAGAATAAGATAGAGGTTGGTATTCCTGGTAATCGTGCCTACAGGACTCGACAAAAAGGAGAGGTGGGGAAAGGAGGAGCTGGGATGAAGGCAAGAAAGTGAGGGAGAAGACTACCGGCCTCAGTCACTCGCATCTGTCTGCGTTGGTCATGCTGTACGAGCATTGCCCCACGAACGCAGTACATTTTCGACGATCCTAAGAGCGCTAACCCAGTGAGGAAAACATACGCAGTACCTATACAACACATGTTTCTGACTACACAATTCTACAGCGCACAGCTGTTGTTAGTCATTTACTATGAAGCGACCACATGTTTGCTACCCTGCCTTCACTGGAAACTAACTCTGATCATCTACTATTCTCTTCCAAGTTATAAACGACACAGTTCTCAAAGCCCCTATTACTTAAGGAAAAAAGCTTAGTAGTTAACACATGGGTCTAACAAAAAGGAAATTGGTACAAAAACAAAAAAACACTTCGTGACAATATTTTGTAGCCCTACAATTACCACACTGATAAACATGCTCATGATGTCCAGGATTAAGTTGGAACATTTCTGGGCATGCATATTTTTTCCTTTATTTTTAATATGTACTTACTGTCAAGTCCTTGTTAATGTAAACATTCCCATACAGTTCATAAATTCATTATTTGTTTGTACAACTCTGTTTCTTACAAATCTGACCCATTACCTTTTCATGGCTTACATACATGCCAGTCCTCTGTGTTCAACAGACTTGGAACTGTCATCACCAACCACGTGTTTCCTCAAGCAGTGGATGTGATGGCCACATTACTGGCATTTTTTAAAATCTGAATGGCCAAGACATTGGTATTTTGGTCATGACCATTCACATTAAAGAAATAATAACTATTAATGTAATTACCAGGGAAAGAATTGTTACCATTACTTATGTGTGTATAAACACAAACATGGTTTGCTAATCGCTTACATTCATTGTTTACGTGTAATACAAATGTAAGTATCTGTAGAATGTATGTAACATTTTAACATGCATATACCAGTTTGTGCCCTTGTTGAAACAAATGACACCAACATAGGTAGAGGTGATTCAAAATAAAGTGAGCACACAAAAAAGCCCTGATCAATTTCTATTTTGTGCCAGTTTATCTCTTTCCACCGAATGTAAACACAAATATTGCCACTAGCTTTTATAGGGTTGTACAATGTTTACATCTACATTAGGCTACACTGCTTCGATTAAAATGTTATCTACAATATCTACTCATTAAATGCACAAGGGCTGAATATATGCCATAGTCAATAATAATCTTAATTATAAATACATGCGAGTTAATCTCAAAAACCACCACTAAAAACACACGAGGCACACAATTCAAGAATTAATATTTCTTTCAGTTCTACTGCAGTGAATAACGATGATGCAGCTAACAGAAACAATAAATAACGTATTGCCTTAATGTGTGAAACAAAAAAGACACACTGATTCAACTCTCTTCCAAGCAAGCCAAGCGGTGAAAACCTAACTGATGCCACCTGTCTGAAATTTTGAACTGTCCAAAAGCACGGAGCAAGTGGTCATGTGCAACAGCCCGGTTGTGTCCCTTTCTGCTGGCACTAATTAATTTAAATTATACTGTCAGTAGAAATGCAAAAAATACCATAAATAAATATTTTTAAGTTTTTTAAACACAGAGAAGTTATTGCGATTGGTAGTGACCAGCACTGTGTAAATAAATAATTTGAACATATGTACATAAATACAGTCCATACCGAATAAGAGTTCCTTTATTTGACAGATCAAAAAAAAGTAGGGCAACATAAACAAAACTTTATGTATCCTTCCACCACAAAGTACTTTCCAGCTGACAACCAAAACATGTAAACAGTTAAGGTATATTATTGTTGCAATAAAATCCAATACGTATGTGTTGTGATTTTCCTATGATAAATATTTTAGATCTCAAGACAGGTATTTTATTTTCAATACTAGCTGCACATTAATCTTACTAGGGTTACATGGGCAATGTTAATGGAATTATTTTGTATTACAGTAATGGATAGCCTAGTCTACAGATGTTAAGTTAGTATAATCATTCCAAATTTAACATTATTTATTGTATATTTTCCTAGACATGCTCAAATTTGTAACATTTAGTGGCATTACCCAAAATAAACAAACGTGTATGGGCAACTTATGTTTTTTAATGCTACTTCACATCTAAAAAGATTAAATACATAATAGTATCTTATTTGGAACTGAAGTTTGCAAAAGCGTATGACAGTGCGAGCAAACATCTTTAAACTAAAATAATAAATAAAATTAATTCACGCAAGCATTATTTTGTGTTTCCTTCAATTTGGTTCTGCGCTATCAGACCATAAAGCAGTGTAGGCTTAGTTTAAGTTTCAAGTAGTAGACTATCAAACAAACTTACCTTTTGTGGTAGGACCTATATTCGAAATATCAGTGCTATTCTCCGTTCACTCTAAGTTGAGTTCTGAAGTAAACAAATAACGTAATATCATTGCACTTCGCTAGCTTCTAATTGGCTCAATTTGTGCCTCGTGCTAACGTACTATTTTCAACCGACAAAAGTGTGAACAGTCGGCATCATAGGAAACAACAATGCCGTATATATTAAAACAGTATTGTGTGAAAATTTTGTACGTGTTATCGACACAGGGAAACAAAAATTACATAAAAACTAGATAAAAATATTGACATCTTGTGCAATTACTGTATATTTCAAAATTTAATAGTAATTGTCAAGTCATGACTTACGATTGTATTCAAATATTCCGGTATTAAGGGGTATGGAAAGGTACGATGTCGAGCGGGTGACTGGAACACTCAATCGTCAATAAAATCTGAACTACTCATCAAATTTCGTGGAGAATTTTTTCCGAGTAGATATTTTATCAGCTGACGTTTATATATATAACATTATGAGGTAGTATGCTTTACTTTCGAGTAAAAAATTAAAAACGGTTTTTAGAAATAAGGGCTTTAAACCACAAAATCTACAAAAATGGGAAACTGTAATTTTTATAATTTTTAATTCGATAATGTCTGGACCTCTATAATAACAGAATTTCAAAAATATTCGCGTTTTCTTATGAAAATAATTTTAACATCCGTAAACCTATCGCGCAGAGATTTTCGGATAGTAAAATTATTTTCAAATTAAAACGCGAGTATATTTAAAATTCTGTTATTATAGAGGTCCAGACTTTATCGTATTAAAAATTATAAAAATTACAGTTTTCCATTTTTGTAGATTTTGAGGTTTCAAGCCCTTATTTTTTTAAAAACCGTTTTTAATTTTTTACTCGAAAGTAAAGCATGCTACCTCATAATGTTATATATATAAACATCAGCTGATAAAATATCTACTCGGCAAAAAATCTCATCGAAATTTGATGAGTAGTTCAGATTTTATTGACGATTGAGTGTTCCAGTCACCCGCTCGACATCCTACCTTTACATACCCCTTAAGCTAACGAAAATTTGGTACTATATGCAGAAAAAAGTTGTCGACAAAATGAGTGATTAAACTTACTGTAAAGCCCTCCTGGATTACTTTGTACTTAGTTTTGGAAAAATTACATTTTATAAATCACTAAACAATCTGTCGATAATTCACGACACATCTTGTTTTTTTTTTTTTTACACAAAAGATTGTTATGCGAGATTTTTATTCTTGCCTTATAAACATCATCACAGTTTGTTCAGTAATGAAGACGTATATCCACGTTTCGAAAAACATTCAAGACATTTTCACTGTTCACGTCCAGCATCACATAACCTAATCCGCAAGCGACGTAAATATAAACCGACGTGAGTACGGAACAAAATAGAACAAGGAACTTTGGTTCGGACCACGTGGCCTTGGACCTTACGAACTGAAACGGAAAATGGTCGAATGAAAGAAAACATTTTCAGTAACCACAACATTGACGCGCTAATGCCCAAAAATACTCTGAAAAAATAAAACATATCTGATTGTGATATTTCTGACTTATTTTTACTGTGGTAATTATTACTGAACTAAACTTTTGGTATTTTCAGAGTATTGTACATCTCTAAATACTGACAAGTGTACCAAGAAACTCGTACGTTTAACAGAACGTCAGTCGTTAAATAACTCGTGAACCAACTGTACGGATGTGTCGTCCGCTAACCATAATTATAGTAATAAACATATAGCGTCATAGATTGTGTTTGCAACGTCTGTATATTTTAGATATTTGTTAATAAAACTCCCTCATTAAGTGATGGAGTGGTAAATTTATATGTACACGAAAGATAACAAAGATCTATTTCTTATGCAAGATTACAGTGCACGGCGGTCGGCAGCCAATGAACATGTTTGTTTATAATTTGCTTTGTTTATCCTAAAACTCAACTAAGAGTGAATGGAGAGTAGTAATATGACTCACAATACTTTAAAAAAACTTGTTACCATATTTATTGTATACTACATAGCACAAATTTGCGCTCCCACAACTTTAACGGAAATAACATATCAATAAAAAGTGTAAGTAATAAACAAACATGGGCAGGCCTAATTTCCCAGACCAGTTTTAAATCATTTTGTGATTTACAGAAATCACTAAACAAGTACAGTACACTTTAATGACCAGGAAATATACTACAGAAGCTATTCTTTTGGTAATATGTAGGCTTACATATTTGCAGTACTTGCTAAAAAAAAATTTTTGGACAAAAAGAATTTATTGAGTTGGCACGTTGAAAGAGTATGTTTACATATAGGACTACAACAAGAACCGCAAGTGTTTACATACAAATTCTCTCAAAAAGGTAGGTAGGTAAATTATTTTTTATTTTCTGTAGCACATAGCGACTGTTTTTCGTAGACATGCCCCACTGCTACAAACTCTCGTCTGCAGAAACACATCTTAACATCCTGCTGTCATTGGTGATTACAGGCCAGGTATTTTAAACCCTTCATTGCAATATACACACAAAATATTAAAGTAACACCTTACAAGAATCACAAACGCACACACGAGAGAAGCTCACTCACAAATAGCCGTCCTTTGTTTTGGTTGCCGGACGACATAATATGCCACATTACAAAATATATTAAATATACGCACAGAATGTTAAAGTAACACATTATAAAAATCTCAAACGCACACAAACGCAATCACTTTTTCACACCACAAATGACCATCCTTTGTTTTGGTTACAGGTTGACTGATAACAGTGCAGTTGTTTGTAAATTAGTACTAAAATTGTGTAATTTGAATAGAATAAAATACTGTAGTTAACTTACTATGCTGGATACGGAGCCATGCTACTATATTGTGTTTCCTCCAAAATGCTTACTTATTTTTCACGTATTGTGATGGGCTGTAGCATGAGTGAGCTAAGACGTGCAGTTTTAAAATCCCCGCCTTGGACTGTTCTCGCCGCTGCTGTGTGCGCTTTTATCCTCGATGCCTTCTCCTCCCTCTATAGACATATGCGCGCACACCCTTCTCCCCCTCCCTTCGCTAGCCTTCCTTCACGGTCTGTGCTTCCGGACTGTCAGTCGCTAGCAGGACTCGGGCAGGCTCGCAACTCTTCTACTTCATTCCAGCCAGAACGACGGTAAGCATGTAATCTATAGGACTAGGTATTCAAGTGATGAATCTGGCTCGGGTAGGTTTCTTTCCTCCGTCCAATTTAATGAGAGCTTATCTTTGCATGGCTGACTTGTAAATCCCTGAGCGTAAATCATGTGTTCAACATAAAGTTCGCATTTAAAGGTCTGTGTTTTCCTGCTTTGGTAGTCTAGCAACTCTCCTGTTTCGACCCCCCTCCTTCCCCATTCTTATTGTGACTCCCCGTTGTTTTACTTTAATTGTATTGTTGTGCTGGAGTACGGTTTGAATACCATATGCAGTACAGTACAATACACACTATTTTCAATGTCGGCAATGGAAGTTAACCAATTTGTTGATCAGGGCTGCCACTACTGCTGCATCAGGTCATACAGTCACATCCTGTAGTTTTAAATGGTATGTTATTCTGACACGTGTCTGGCACATGTTAAAATATTGGTAGCTTCGGCTGTCAACTTGGAATAGACTGTAAATACAGTAGAACCCTGTTATAACATTTCTGGATAAAAAATTTTCCTGCATACAACATCATTTTTCTTTAGTCCCACCATTTTTCCGTAAAGCATAATGCTTTCATTCCCTGCTTATAACAACACTGGTATTGTGACGAGTTGTGTTTTGTAGTACGTGTTGTCGCTGGCATTGGCATCAGATGTGACGTGGCTGTTTTTGCGTGTTGTGAAGATGATCGAGAGGTGTGTCCATGTCTCACTGTTAGGTGGTTACTAGCACGTAGGCGAAAAGTTGGAGGTTATGTTTATATCAAAAGAAAAATTAGTTATCACTCGTATTGTAGTTTTATTTCATGAAACGCAGGTCATACAACACTCGACTTACCACTGCTATTATGACAAAAGAATTCCAAAGCTCAGTTCCGCTAAATTACCATCACTTTGTCGAGGTTATGCTATTACCACATCCGTTTCAATGCTGAAACCCAAGTGTCTGCTCTTTACTTTAACGAGTGAGAAGAAAGAAAAATAAGATACTTGGTGACATTATCACCTCTTTTGTCAACACCAAAGTACAGTTCTAGGAGAAAATCAAACCTGGCTGCATATAAAAACAAAGTCACCGACTACTGCCTAGCCAGCGCGAGTACGCCATCTCTGCTACTTCCACTACCCCCACTTCTCCACAGCGCCTGTGACACGTCCGACCTTTTCTGCCTTCTCTGCACGACTGATAAACACTAGACGGACATGGTAACTAATGGCGCACCTCGGCGGAGTGGTACAACAGAATCCAAAATTTATCTAAACCAGCAAAATTACACTTAAAATATGAAACAAAGGATTCCAAAATTTGAATTTATAAATTTTACATCAAAATAATATTCTTTATCCACACAAATATAGTAATTGGGGACAAAAGGCACGCAACAGTGGAACTACTTTCGCGGCGCAATACATTAAGCAACCCCCTGTGATGACTGACCTACGTGCGTCAATAACCTACGTCATGAACAAATTCCATGAAGAAAGCGATCAACCACGTTTGCACCAGAAATCCTACAGCCTGGAGAAGCTTGCAACACAACACCAGGGAAAATTTAATAATATACTAAATAAAATGGCCAAAACTCAAAAATTAGTAAAAACATAAGAAAAAAATATAGCAACAAAAATAATCAAAATTTTACTGTGGTCAGTTTGAAACCAAACAAGGCAGGAAAATAAACAAACGACTCTACTTTAAAATTCCTGACTATTTTATATTTAAATTTTAAAAAGTTGAATTTAAATTAACCATGTCCCCAATTACTATGTTATTGAATCCTGTTGTATCATCCCGGACACCGGATGAACCAATACTGAATAGGCGTATACCCTGTTATTACAAATTTATATTTAATTAAGAGAAAAAATACTTTATAAAGATTAAAACAAGATGGGGAAGTGGATGAGCACTCTACAGTATTTTTATTTCCTGTATATAGCATCTTTTCTTTCTCAGACATAAACCAAAACACTGGTAAATTTTTCTTAGCTGTATTATTTTTAATAAATTAACTAAGTGGTTGACTAAAAATACCTGTAAAAAAAATTATGTCTGTGAAATTATCATAAGTGTACGTTACAGTGTTATTAAAGACTGTGATCCTAAAGATGATCATCATGAACCTACAGAAGACAAGTGGGAAGTCTCTATTGTACACATAATGTATGTACCTATTCATCATGTTTCTGATAGCACAGTAACAATAGCCACATTTAATCCCGTTATATGCTTATTTACTGTACATAAACTATCAAGTTTTAAGTTACTTTTGTGTAATATCAATTTATTTGTGTAAAATTGATTCCTGCTTATAACATCTTCCTGTACGTGTACTGTATAAAACTGTTTTTCACAGGTCCCTTCAAAAATGTTACAACAGGGTTTTAATCTTATCTGCAATAAATTGTATATTGCTCTGCACAACATTACAACTCAAATGTGAAGTAGTATATACAATTGATAGTAAGTATGTATACATAAAACATAAACATTACGTTATGTAGATGACGAGATAGTAGTCCCTGAACACTAGTATACATACAATTAGATTTTTGCAACAAAGGAAGTGGTTAGTTGCAGGGATTTACAATACCGTATAAATATTTACAATGTCAAATCCATGATATACAACCACAGCAAATGTGGTTGACGTCGCATCTGGGATCGATGGGTGGCAACGAGCCGAATGGTAACACTCATCTCACAGAAAACACCTTATGAGAGACAGAACACAAAACTGTGTACCTAGGTCATGCAGGAACACTATGAGCAGCTCAGTTACCCAGTCAAAACCAGGAACATTGCTATCATGTAACAGGATTTGCTAGAAAGCAATGCCGACAAATTAAAGAGGTGCAAGTTGAGTTAACTGACACAGAATTTCCTTATACAGTTACTACTACTCAGTCCAATCAAAGCCAAACTTACCACTATCTTATAATTAAAGTACACTAACATACACATGTACACCCTTGGACAGACTCCAGAACCCTTTGTAACCTGCCTGTTAGCCAGGTGGGGCCAAACTAGTCTCCATTAATTACAATATTTAATATTCCTGTTTGGTTATTTAACCCAGATTTCTGTAAATCATACTTATAAGGTTTAACTAATTACTTTAGAATGATTATTAAAAATACCTAATTCATACATGCTTTTTATGAATGTATGCCAGCTTTATGTTCTGTTGTCCTTACATATACTGTACTCTAGAAAAGTATTACTTAGCAAGAAATAAAAAACTTAACACATTATTTAAAATATTATGCTATAAAAATCAAACTACAGAAATAATATTAATTTTAGTATGATTTATATTACAATCTTCGTCAGTTAAGAAATTCAGCTTTGTGCTTCGTCATATCCACATGCTGGCTGTAGTGGAGGTTGTGCGGACCCTGCACAATGAAATATTGGTGGTATTTGCACATACAGTAAATCACAGTGGTAGCGTACAGTATGTGGCAGACATCAAAACTTTATACACGTTGCTGTGATTATGTAGAGAGATAGTAATTTTTGTAAATTGCTTACCTTTACATACAGCCTAAAGCATTGTTTCAATAAGCCGCAACACTGCTTCCATCCCCCGATGATTCCAGTGGACGAGATCCGGGCTACCATTACGACCATACGACCTGTAGGATTTAAAATCTCTATTAAGTAATATGTTCCCAAATTATTAAATTAAAGTTACATATAGAGAAAAATTTTCAAGTTATAAAACAGCATTGTAAGAGATCATCACAGACAAATACATATTTTCGAAGTTAAATAAAAAATTTATTATTTTATCAGTTGACAAGCAAACTGTCATTTACAAGCCTATAAACTTCAGAAAAATTTATGCCAGACACATGTACCTATATATAAATAATGCTTTGGTGCTTGAAAGTGTTTTGAGGTTGAGAAAAATTTGTTATAACACAACATTGCACTTTAATACACAAGTTACTACATTACTTCATTCTCAATAACTACCATTGACTCAAAGCCAGCATTGCAATACTACGTTATGTTGTCCATTCTTACAGAAAATTAGTTTTGGAATATTTAGTGGGGTTCGTGCACTTTATTTCTTTATCATCTATGTAGGCCTACTAGTCCCACGTAAGAACCGAAACAGTTTTTATGTAAAACATTCTAGTGGCCAGGAAGCAAGTCATATATAAAACATATTTTCAGCAAGTTACATGTTGGGCTTTTTTATTTTGGAGTTAGGTTACTAGTGAAACACAAACAAATACCTAACCACATTAAATAAACATGTACTGTATTGAAGTCTCTATTTTACATGATTTTCTACATATAGCCTACTGTACTGAAATACACATAAGTATTTACAGGTGTGATTGACAATAGGTACAACCTAATACTGTAGTTGCTTCATGTGAATTGTATGGGCCAACATACATACTTTGTTCAGACCTCAAGCTGCCACAGTCTTATCTACCTGTAGTACTGTGGGTCAGTTTTGCAAGACTAGGGTTCTGAAGCTTCTGAAATAATAACAGAAAAATTGGGAGAAAACAGGTAAGTATGTTTTTTTTTCCTTAGAGAAAATGGTAAAAATTGGATTTTTTCCATCAAGGTGAAAAATTATGTAAAATTGAATGAAAAAAATGCAATAAAAATAATCTTACAATTTCTGAATTACAAATCTGGAAGTTAAATGTATTTACATTCGGGCCTATCTGCCGACACCTAGCAGTACTACGAAAATGAAATAATCAATAAATGTAACAAAAAGTTTCAAAAAGAACAATCAAAAGTTGGTACAGTAAAATAAAAATATACACATGACTTAATTAAGCAGAAATAGTTGTCAAACACATACTCATACACAACTTACAATCTCTGGCAGGAAAACTGTTTCAATTGGAAAAAAAAAAAAAAAAATATTGTAGTTTAAATTCACAAGTAACACACCAAGATAATTGATTAATACTTATCTTGCTGCTTGTATCAACTGCCTAAGTGGTGTACTTTGTTGTTTTACATTTTATCAACTTTATGATTTGCGTTACTTTTCAGACACGTAATTGACATGTGAAATTTGACACTGATTGCTGTTTGCCAGGTGTTCAGTTGTGACTTACGATGGCGTGTGTGTTCTTGATTACTAGTAAACAAGTTACTTAAATTACAGCAATGTGATGTATCAGTAGTTCCCCTTATCTTAAGACTGTAATGTTCTCAAGTTTGCCTTCTTTCCACATTCATACGCCCTGCTAGTAAGTACACGTTCAGAATGAATCAGACAGGCCAGTTCTCCGTTTTTTCTAATTTAATTACCTATTATAAGTTACTATATATTATTTAGCCACCACAGGTTTAGTAAAATTTCACAATGATTTTAAAGGAATTTTTCCATTTTTTTACAATTTTTCTGGAAAATTTGGAGAAAACCTGATTTTTTTTCCTTTCACCAATTTTTCTGCAATTTTAGAACCCTAACCATGACAATGTATATTCATGTTTAATTTCACATCCACCATTTATATTGTCTTTAAATCTAAGCAGATTCTTTCAGTTGAACTAATTTTTCACAAAAATATATTCAAATAAATACTAACTTGGGAAAGCCACTGATAGTGTGATTAATATTCAAGTAACTCTGATGTAAATATTAGGTGGCTGAAGAAGTATGTTGTTTCACACATACTTCTTTAATAATCACTGTTTTCAACAACTAAGTTATTGCCAGTGTGTTTTTCATTACCTTACACGTAACACTTTGTAACTTTTCATTTTATTGAAATTTTTTTGGTACGTACCTTTCAAAGAATGATAAGTCAATGCTGTCACCGCAGAAGAATAAAGGGTACAGATCAAGAAGCCTAAGCCCTTTGTTTTCTGAAAGTAAACATTATCACATGTTAGTACGTATATATAAACAAGTACGTATCCAGTAGATGTGATTGGTATTTTAATTTACTTTTGACATGTCATAATGTATATACAGTATGTATCTATTTTACAACTCATTTAACACAGTTATTTAAATCATGATTATTATTTTGGGATTTTCCAGAACACTTGCATAAATTTTCATGTTGGAGATCATGTTTCTAAAAACTTGTGGATTGTTCTAGGTTTTTAGGTTTAAAAGGCTGAATGTTGTCATAAATTTGACCTTTGAGCAAAGTTGAGGATAATCCCTGTTCCCGACATTTTTAAGTTCAACCACCACTGCTGCAAGAACCCATCCAAGTGAAGTTGTAAAGCGTGAAAAATTCTGATCTATAATTTTTTGTTATTTAAAAGTACCTTTAATTTAATGAACAACAACAGCACCACACTTTCTCTTTGCATCTGAGCTGGGAAAAAAACTTAAATAGCATCGCAAAAACGTGAACTACAGTGTGACAGCACAAACACTGTGCATTGTACTGCAGGTAACATACAAACTACAGCAATATATGCTCAGGTTGTGAAATTGTGCTAAATAAAGAACTTTATGCGGTAAAATTGAGTATGGCTTGAACTCTAAAGAGTATAAATGTGGATAGCTGTTCATTTTCACAGCAATAAAATGCAATTTATTCCAAATAATCCTAACTATTGTGCCGTCTGACACATCAAGGTGAGCAGCATCGTTTAAGCTTCAAGAGACATAATACTACTATTAACGACAAAAATGTGGTTACGTATGTAATGATTATTTCTATGAATTGTGTACAACATTACACAATTAGCATAAAATAAACAAGTTCATTTACACTAAAAGTAAGTCAATAGCTTGGAGTTTGGAACGAATCCTCGGCATCTGTAGTGTGTTTGGCTGTTTCACTTGTGGCAACGTCATTGGTGAATAGGTGAGTTCAAAGCACCCATAGATTGGCCAATAATTCAAGGGGTGGGCAGGTAATGCGAAACTCGCCCCAAGATGGTAGCACGAGAAAGTAAAAATTACTGTGAAAAAAAATTTACTTGTAATAACAAAATTGATCTGCTGTAATATTTTCCCAACTCGCCCCACCAGGACATTTCCATTTCTTGGGTTTCAAGTTTTGAAAAAATTGTTCACGTATATACATTGTCAATGTTTATGTTACGAATGGTGACACCATCATGTATTTTCCCTGTAATATTCTAAATTGCTTAGTATGCATTTGTGTCAGACTACAAGTGCAGTAAAATCTGCTATGATAGCCTGATCTGGTTTGAGCTAATTCAACGATTATTAAAAAACACATTTCCCCCATTTTCACCCACTAACGGTCACATTTTCAAACAATTCTTTTTAGGGCTTACTGACAACTTAGGCTTAAGTGGAACATAACTCTTTTTTACATTTTACATGTCCTACTGTATGGAATGTGGCTTAATACGACAGTCAGTGAACCCTCATATGTAGAGAAATGTACTATGTGTACTTGTGTTTGTAATTAATATTATTCCATATACAAGTAAAACCCACTGCTTTTAGATTTTTGCACCTATTTATTACTACAAGGTTTGCTACACAAATATTCCAGAATCAATGACAACGCAGGAAACAGATCCACAATGAAAGATGCATAAGACATAGACATATACCTGCGGTGTAACGAACAAATCTGTTGAATTTTAGGAGAAGTTCATTCCTGTCGTCGTCAAGAGCAAACGCAGGAATCGGGGGCAAAGTTGCAACAGCAACTTCACATTCCAAATCTTGAAGGAAATGGACTGCGTTCCTGAACTTTAGGGAAAGCCATTTGTACTTGTTATGTTGCTGCAAACATAAAGAACCATTCCACAGATAGTTAATGTACCGGGCTTAACAGGTAAAGTTTGATTTCATGTGACATATGGACTGGCAGAGATTCTTTAATTTTATTTGAGCCATTTTATTGCCTGATTGGATTATTTCATATTTTGTTTGTTATTTTTAAATGTACATAATTTAGTTTAGTTATTTTAAAGGCTGAATTTGGGTTAATAGATTTAGATTCAAGTTTTGCTTTCTCACCTAAGAGTCAGGATTAACACTACTTCAGTTTATTGTCAATTTTATTTCTCTTAGTGTGGAGCTGATTACTGAAGGTTGTTTATGGAAAAAAAGAATGGTGGAAGAAAATAATGAATGTATATTGTTGTTGGCTGTTCTTTTTAAAAGTAATAAAAAAATTAAAAGGATCTATAATTATTAATTTGTACGAGTGACGCAGCGAACTTCAGGGAACATCGCCAGGTAAGTCTTGTCAGCTCTCCTTGCCTGAACCAAATAGCTTGTATACATTTTTTTTGTATCGTAGTTCTCTGTAGTGAGTTTAGCCTCCTATCAAAATCTTATTCTCACCTGCGTAAGCCCTAGAATAGATCTCATGTTTTTCCTAATTTCCCCGACTGAGCATAGCCAGGTTTTCAAACAAGATTTTCATTACACTGGAAGTTTTTCTACCATACGCAATTCATAATTTTGCAATTTCACTCACTATCTCTTTAACCTTTCTTTTTATTTACATTTCTTATGCCGCGACAGTAGACGTTTTGTCTATGAAGGTTGTGCATAAGAAAGAGTGGCGCCAACCTTTCAGCCCGAGGTAGGAGGTGCCCACTACACAGCTTAGTCGTAGACATGCATGGAGCTATTTATACGACGTAAAGAGGTAGATGCCAAGACAAGTAAGGGCCAGGTATAACCTAAAAAAATACGATACGCCCATGTCACAAGAATTAGGTGAGCTTGAGGACGAGATGGAGGGACAGAGTGATGTGGCTGGCAGGAGGTTAGGCGAAGAGACTGTTTGTGAGTTACGAAGTGCGGCGGATACATTAAGCTTCATAACTAATACTACGATTCCTACACCTCAGGAGAAGGAAGTCACAGTATTGGGGAGAATCGAAAATTTGCTTTACACTTTGCAAGGGAGTATACAAGCCCAAGCTGCTAAGCTTGATCCCCAAGCTATTAAACTTGATGCCCAAGCTACTAAACTTGACTCCCAAGCTACTAACTTAGAGATAGTACGAGAAGAAATAAAAGAGATGGGGCAGGGTTTGATCGCATAATTTAAGGGACGCTGCGAGACGCTGCAAAGACAGGTAGCGACTTTAGACAATAACGTGTCTGAAAAAATTGAAGGTTTGCAAGGCGAAGTGGCTTCAGTTCGTGGCGAGGTACAGGCACAGCGAGAAGAGCTGGAGGTTGTTAAGGAGCAAGTAGTTATCCAGACAGAGAGAGTAGAACAACGATTAGAACAGTTGGAATGTAGGCCATCAACTATCGATGTGACTGGCCAGCTACGTGAAACAATGGCGGCACAGCTGGATTCGTTTGATAGACATTTCGACCCGCCCATCAGCGAAGAGGAGTTTGTCGCAATGATCCTAAAGCAGCTACCACATAAATATCAGGCGCATTGAGCAGGCCGCCAGTACATCGATATCGCAACTTTCCGCAATGACCTCGTGGAGTTCGATGCGATAGAACATCAGCTGAAGCAGCAGAACAGTCGTGACATCGACGGTAATCAACAACGAAGTGCCCGAGCCCAATGTACTCCAGACCATCACAACCTGAGTTCAGAGGTTCGCAGCGATATCAAGATCGACCAAGAGTGAATATGGTTAGCAGGACCGACTACCAGCCCTGCACTAACTCTCGCCGACTGAGCCAAGGAGGAGGTCAACCATATCGCGGATAGCAATATTACGGGTCTCAGAACAGTCATGGTCGACATAACCGTAGAGCGCCTTGGAAGTCCTGGAATAAGGGGGCGGCTGAAGAATATTCGAATTACTACAGATTAAGTACAGAGAAGCAGCAGGTAAGAAGAAACAGTGATTCCGGATACCAGCAGCAGGTTCAGTCAGCGAATGATCGTAGTGAACGCGGAGACGTAAGCCAGAGGTCTGGAGAACGAGCTTACCTTATGAGATCTGCAGGCTCAAACGAAAATCTGATATCACGACATGGGAAACGAGAAGGTTATTTTGAAAAAGAACCACTTAATCCGACGTCACTTATGTTTGCACCCAGAGCCCAAGGGCAGGAATGGGCCGAAACTTCTGATGATCGCGATGGAGACTGCCATAGTGGTCAGTTAAACTGTTAAGGGTTGACAATGTAGAGGCCCGAGCGTTGACCTGTCCCACTAGTGAAATAAAAAGGGGGTCTACCAGCAAATTAGTGAGTCAACATATAGAACATGAAAAATTTTTTGAGCAAAATTTGGCACTAGATGTTATGGTGCGAACTGTGTTGCTAGAGGAAATCGATTGAGAGTTTATGTTGAGTGAACCTGCAGGAGAAATTACATGTTTGCGCGGAACTATGTGAACTTCGAACTGGAAAATTTATAGGGAATTACAATCTAACATCTCTAAAGTTATATCATGCTGCTGAAACGACAGAGTAGCCGATTTTTCCAGCCATTTAGTGTGAAGATTATTATTGTGAATGACCTAAGGTGCAATTATATTTAGTTAGCCTGTGTGTTATTTGTATTATGAAGTCCAGGAGGGCGCTGCGTCATTTTGAGTTTTGTTGATGTAAGTGTGCCTAGCAAGGGAACTGCCGCAGCCACTACATGAGATTATTAAAATGGAATTTTTTTATTGCTTGCCTGGACACGAGAGTAGCCTACGAGAGCTAACAAATGGTTGGATCTGGCCTAACGATGAAATAACCCTACATGTTGGTTGAAGCCCTGAAGAAGTTCGTAAAAAAAACTACATACCCGCCCTCGGTTAGCAAATAGAAGCCTAACTTCGCGCACAGTCTCTAGCCATGCAAGCTGTTTGAAGCTGATTACGTACTTTTAACCAGTACCAGACTAACATTTTGCCGATTGAAATGCCTTTAGAAATTGTACACTATGATGTATTATGATTGAGTTTAGGATGCTGTAGAGTCTTCTGATATATATCCTTTTGAGTAGTTGTGATATTCCAGGAAGTCTTCGTAAAATGTTTTATTGTTCTGGTGTGATTGCAATGAGACAAGAATTTGTTGCGTCTTTCTTCTCACAGGTAACTTTGCTGTGTATTGCTGTTTGTGTTTTGAAATCTTCTATAATTGAATTTTGTTGTCTTTGGCTGACTATTTGGGTCTGTCCTAGACTTTAGTATTCTCTGTTGTTGGTGGCCCTTTATCTCATAAGCTAGTTTAGTTACAAGCAAGGCTAACTAAAGGCTGAGTGATCCCAGACTTGGAACCTACTATAGTGCCATTGTTGGACACTTGAATACTAGTGTTTTGAGTGTGTGTTGGACGTCACCGTCAATCAGTGGTGCTAAATCTCCGTAAAACTGAAAACGGGAGAATGAAAATACGTGTGAATTTTTTTTTTCAACGAGCGACGAATCGGCGAGACCGTCGCGAGAACACCTTAGAACTTACTGAAGATGACTACCTACGAGCGTCGCTGTCTCCTCGAAGAAGTTGATGAGCAAGATTGACAACTTTACCCCCGGCAAGCACCAGCTGTAACAGCCGAGATACGGTTTTTGTTTTTTCTTTACAAGACGTTACGTTACTTTTTTTTAATAGGTCTAAGTCAGCTCCAGAATTGTTCTTTTATGGAGATACTAATGTATTCTTTTAAGTTTCTTGTTTTCTAGTGTCCTAAGTGTTTTTTTTTTATTTGTTGAAGTGTTTTGTATGATTTGGACTTTGAAGGACAGAGTGTGAGTAAAAGTTGATAGCATTTTTCACTCAACTGAACTTAGAGAATTCGCAACAATAATTTAAAATTTGAAGTGTTTTTCCCTCAATTTTACTTTTCGGCAAAAACAAAGGGGGCAGTATGTGACATATGGACTGGCAGAGATTCTTTAATTTTATTTGAGCCATTTTATTGCCTGATTGGATTATTTCATATTTTGTTTGTTATTTTTAAATGTACATAATTTAGTTTAGTTATTTTAAAGGCTGAATTAGGGTTAATAGATTTAGATTCATGTTTTTTTT
Organism: Medauroidea extradentata; assembly: GCA_003012365.1. NCBI lineage: Eukaryota > Metazoa > Arthropoda > Insecta > Phasmatodea > Phasmatidae > Medauroidea > Medauroidea extradentata. The sequence continues at coordinate 4,377 of PNEQ01069052.1, read as the reverse complement.
TCTCACCTAAGAGTCAGGATTAACACTACTTCAGTTTATTGTCAATTTTATTTCTCTTAGTGTGGAGCTGATTACTGAAGGTTGTCTATGGAAAAAAAGAATGGTGGAAGAAAATAATGAATGTATATTGTTTTTGGCTGTTCTTTTTAAAAGCAATAAAAAAATTAAGGATCTATAATTATTAATTTGTACGAGCGACGCAGCGAACTTCAGGGAACATCGCCAGGTAAGTCTTGTCAGCTCTCCTTGCCTGAACCAAATAGCTTGTATACATTTTTTTTGTATCGTAGTTCTCTGTAGTGAGTTTAGCCTCCTATCAAAATCTTATTCTCACCTGCGTAAGCCCTCGAATAGAGCTCATGTTTTTCCTAATTTCCCCGACTAGCATAGCCAGGTTTTCAAACAAGATTTTCATTACACTGGAAGTTTTTCTACCATACGCAATTCATAATTTTGCAATTTCACTCACTATCTCTTTAACCTTTCTTTTTATTTACATTTCTTATGCCGCAACAGTAGACATTTTGTCTATGAAGGTGGTGCATTCATAAGAATATAGGATGATGATAAAAAAAACTGCACAATTTCTGAACATATGTATCATGTAGTACCAACAGACATTTAATGTAGTGTTAAATTCACATTTAAGAGCAAAAATTACAATATAGTAATAATGTTATGATAATGTTGTCCCATTATTAGGTTCGAACAGGAACATTTTTAGGGCTGTTGGTATGAAGCGTAAATTAGGAGTCTTTTTCGAATAACCAAAAAATTTTTAACAGATATTTATGTCAATATATACATATGCCCTTGTGCATCTTGATTTACAGCAATTACCTGAACATCGCTCGTCCCTGCCATTAAAATAACTCTTCTTCCCCTAAGTTCTCCCTTCCGCCTCTTAACTCTCGTGAGAATGTTGTGGGCTTTAGTGTCGGAGACACAAAAACCCAGCACTTCTCTGCCACAATCTGGAAAGGCAAACGTTTTTATAAGACAGTCACCCACAACCATACAAATGTGAGCATACCTAAGAAAATAGTTTCTCTACAAAAATTATACATTGAGACTCACGATCACGTGTCCTTGGCAGTTCTTTACCATTCCTCGTCCTGGAAATATGGTGGGAAAGACGTACCAACATGGAATCGCCTACAAGGTTGTAACCATTGATTTCCTGAGAATAATAAGTTTTGTAACACATGTTGACACTAGAACACCAATTTATGTTTCAGTAACATTTCATTGTTGGCTACTATCCTCATGTTAAAGTCTACTGGTTGTAGAAATAGACTTGACTTTGCCCCTCTGTTTGAAAAGTTACTGGTCTTCAATTATGAACATTTTAACATGGTTTAATTTACTTACTTTCTTGTATGTTAAGTAACAATGAGGGAGAGTAACTGCGAACTGAAGACTTGAAAATCTCAGCATGGATTTAAGCTGCACAATCAATCTTTTTGTCTGCTCATTATAAATTTATTATTTGATTTAAAACTGACTTACTGATGGGCCAGAGACTGGGAGGTTTAAAAACAGCCCAGATTTGATTGACATAGCCAATATTCCACATTTCTTCAGTGGACTATAAAGGTATAAAATTCTTGTCAGATTTGGAACAAAAGTAACCTGGGGTACATGCAATAGTTAACAGTAAGGTGTGTTACGAGTAGTAGTCCACGGAAAACTCATACAACAGGCTAGGAAATATAATTTGCAGTTTGCAGGGCAGTAAAATTAATATTGGCTTTAGGTGAACTTAGCATGTCTCCCACCTTTACTTTGTGCCAAATCTTACAAGAATTCTCATAGTGTATAATTTTTTATACTTTTTAGTGTATTTTCGAAACATGGCACATTTAAAAAACGTTTCATTTCGGTTTACAACAATGCAAACAATGATATGTAACACATTGGCATGTGTTGCTCCGGGGACTATAACCAGTGGTGGACGAAGGGGGGGGGGGGAGACACAGGTGAGTAGGTACGTACCACTATGTAAGGGGTTCAATTTTGTCAATTAAAGAATAAAATTGCACGTAGGTTTAGGGAAATGGGACGATATAGTCGTTAAAATTTACTCCGCATTAATAGAGTTGTCACAGAATACAGTACAAGTAAATCAATATAGTATGAGGAGGATACTAGAGGGTCAGAGTATCGCAGCTTGGATTGCAGTCTTACTACTCGGCACCCGTAGGCATTTGTGTACCATGCCTCGCCGTCCAGTGGCATCGTCCATCATGATTTTTGCATGTGAAAACTCAGGGTCAGATCCCGTCGGAGGTAAGTGTTGTAGCCATGTCAACCGCGACCCCACGGAATATAATAATACTTTAAGAGAAAATCTATCCATTGCAGCGCTGCAACAACACATTAGCCAGCTATAAATTTTATTAAATATTTTTAACCGTTTGAATTTGATGGGGTAGTGGGTGTCTGTGCAATTGTTTTGAAAAAGTTATGTGGTAGGTGTGGTTGTTGGGAACGTAATTGGTTTTGAAGCCTCCTCCGCTTCTTATCCCTCTTTATCTGCCAGGACTGTTGAAAATGCTATCAACAATCTTCTATTGTAACTTTGAGCTGAGATGTAAATTGTGCATAAAAATATGACCAAAAATTGTTGAAGGTAACTGAGCTGTTAAAGTGATTTCAGTCTACTTCTCCCATATATCGTATGTTGTTCAGGATAAAATGAGCACTTTTTATGCTCTAGTTTTTTTTTTTTTCATTTCAATAATTTATAGTTTCAGTCCGCTTTTTACAATAAAGAAAGCCACCTAAGTAACAATCAAAGTGCATAGATTGTATCGTACTAAAAAGTTATCATCTAAGATTACAGAGAATAATAATTTTCAATCATTATTCCAGACAGCGTGGTCGTCAAAAGTGCTCACTTTATTGTGAACCTTCTAAATAATCGACACTCTGGCTGTGATCAGTGACATACCCAGGCTCGGTTTGTGTGTGAGTAAAACTGGTTTGGGGAAGGAGGGCATTCTACATACTGATCTCGGCCATATAGCGATGCCTCCGTGGGTCTTCCTAAGGAAAAATAAATCGGGAAAAGGATGCAATCTGAACAAGTTTTCGTATCAAAACATTGAATATACTGATTACAGAAATTGTAATATTTTTTAACCCGCGATCGGGAGCACTATGAGCAAATTGCTCACGGTTAGTAAATAACAGTCCATCATTTTATGTAATCTTCACTTTTGACCTCGAGTCTCTTGGTACCTTCAAGTCGGCATTTTGTGATTCGCTTAGTATTATTTATAGTCTCTAATACACATAGGGATCAATAGTGTCAATATTCAAAGTCAGCTCTGTGCCCTCTGTGAGCAGATTGCTCAACACGCGCCCGATAGTGTATGTGAACTGTGTATTGAATGTGAACATTTATCAACTGCGCTTCCGATTACACTGCTGTATTATTACTGAATGTGGGTGTCGCTCACGTACACCCGATAGTTTTCGCGCGATTTCTTTGACAGTTGCGTGTAAAAACGGATTATGTGTATTGAATTTATAATCGAGAGCCGTCTCTAAATGTTAGTCTGTAGTACAATGGCTACCAGCAAGGATCCAAAGGTATGGTTATCGTGGCTTAGAGAACTAGAAAATGAGGATTGTGATAGTTCAATTAGTGAGAGTGACAATGAAAGTGAACATAGTGAGCACAACACTGCTAGTGAACAATCCAATCCTGAAGAAAGTGAATTGGAAATAGGTGAGTGTTTATCGCCAGATAATTATTATTTGGGAAAAGACAAGCATACAAGGTGGGGTAAACATATGCCAAATCGACCGATAAATGTGCGTACTATGGCACGCAATATTGTAACTCATCCTCCTTGTGTCAAGGGTATTGCGAGAAATGCAAATACAATTTTAGACAGCTGGAAATTATTTTTTCCCCGAGACTGTTGTAGTTGAAATTGTTGATTACACCAACAAATATTTGGCAAAAATGAGGTTACGAAGTTCGCGTGAACGTGACTGTCGAATAACTACATTAGAGGAAATGTATGCTTTTCTGGGGCTTTTGTACCTGGCTGGTTTGAAAAAGGCTCAACATCTAAATGTTCAAGAACTCTGGGTTGACGATGGAACAGCCCCAGATTGTTTCAGAGCGACAATGTCAATAAAAAGGTTTGCAGGGCTTGTAACAAGTTAAAAGCTTTAAAAAAGTGGAAAAAGTGACTTTTTGATGGAAAAAAGTGACTTTTAGTGACTTGTAGATTTATTATATTAGAAATATAAAATAATCTCTGAATGGAATATGCAAAAAAATAGAAAGAAGAAAGATCCACCCCAACCACCCCACATCTTTCTTCGTTCTATTTTAATAAAACATTATTTAATAAAATT